>JAPMOQ010019658.1:2208000-2235965 GCA_026543055.1 Argiope trifasciata | reverse complement strand
TTGTTGATCAAGAAATGGATTTTGATTGTTTTAATAATTTTATGATTATATATATATATATATATATATATATATATATATAGATAGATAGATAGATTTTTAAGTCCATTTATTATAGTCCCCCCCCTGTATTCTGGTCTATTATAAGTAATAAAAAACGAAAACAAAATACTGAAAGTTAGAAAAAAGATTGCTTTATAATAATAAATAATTCAATTGGATAATGTTACTAAAATTAAGCTAATTTAAATAACATAAACTCTATAATGAACTGTTTATCATTATAATAAGAAGCATAAAACTCATACCTAGAAATTTTCTATTATTTTCATATTCTAGAAAAGAGATGATGAAATTCATTCCATTTTGTTCATTGTTAATTGTAAAATGTAGAAGAATACTGATTTTCGCTTCCCTTACTTAATGATCCTAGAAGTATGCAGGATTAGGAAATACGTTTTCAAGGTTAAAAGGTCTTTCGAGCTTAATAAAATTTCCATTGTTTTTACATCGACGGTCGTTAACTAACTATTCAGCGCCGACGCCGTATTATTTCTTTTTCAGACAAGTCAATTCAATCCAGCTACTTCGAATTTGCATTTATAATTGTTAAGGTTATTTAAGGTTATTTAAGGTTATTTAAATTAATATTAATACCGGTTATAGAACAAGATTTTTATTCTTGAATTTATGAGATTCTTTTTCACTCATCATCATTTGTTTCATTTTTTACAAAATTCTTCGTTTTTGCTGTATCATCATTACTATTTGTATATCAAAGATATAAACTTTTAAAGGAAGAGTTTTCTATTCATGCATTTTTTTTCTTTCACATTTTCTGAAAAGTTTCCTCTGATGATAAAATATTTTTATTTTTTATTACTGCATATAATTTTTTACTTATTATTTCTATGCTAAGAGCTGTGATGTTGATTCATATATTTCATATTTTTGTCATTTAAACAAATTTTGAGTAATTTAATAATTACTCGATGAAAATATATTGATTAAACTTAAAGTTGAAGTAAGAAAATATTTTGAAAGGAATTTTTATCAACATATTTTATTTAAGATTTTGAATTTAACTTATTTTATAATTTTTAGTAAAATACTTAAATTTATATATAATTAAAAAATTTTAAGAATCATACTACCTATGTTTGTCCTCAAATATTTCTCTTTTTATTGGCAATCTGAATGTGTGTTAGTAAATTTAAATCAAAATTATAAGTAATTAGTAAATTTAATTTGAGATCTGTCTGTGAAATCTATTTGTCTGTTTATTCTTAAGATTGTCAGTGTGGCAGTTTAGGAATACAATAATGTAAATATAAAATAATCGTATAGTTTTATCCCAAAATAATTGTACTATTTCAAACAATGGAACAAATCTATTATATAGTTAACCCATTTTGGAATATAATATGAATAATATAGTCCAAAAATGCAACAAACTATGACAATGAATTTTATTCTGTTATCATTACATTGGATATTAGAAATGTGTCAAATTTTATACTAAGTAAATCGAAGCAAAGGGGCTTTTTCCTTAAAATATACAGAGATTCTATAGAATTTCTATATATTTTTAGGATAAACATGATGTGATTAACATTTTAAACATTTCACAAGCATTCTATGAAAACCGGAATGACACAGCGTAAAATCTGGAATTACATCGATTTTAATAGCACTTTTTTCATACTTGGCCTAAATAACGTTTGCTATTCTACAAATTAATTAGGTACAGTGTTCTGTCTGTCTTAAGTTCTGCCGAGTACATCTGCCATTTTGGATTAAATCTTGAGTATCGCGTATAATGTCTAAGAGATTTCATATAACGTATTCATTTAAGCGTCTTATTTTGAAATAATAATATACCATTTGTGGTGACATCTTAATAAGCCAGTAACTACCACTAAACATTGGTGGCCATTTTTGTATAGTGGATAAGTTACTGGCTTTCAAACCCGAACATCGCAGGTTCGATCCTTGGCGGAATTCAACCTACTTATTGGCACAATTCCGCCAACACCTACGCCAAATTGATGACCTCGGACGTGATGAGTTTTCAACAGCTCTCTTAGCGACATCTCTCCATCAGCAACAAAGTCGTGAGACTCACATGACGCAGCAACACAAAGTCGTCAAACTCACTTGACGCAGCAGCAACGCAAAGTCGTCAGACTCACTTGACGCACAAACGCAAATTCGTCAGACTCACTTGACGCACCAACGCAAAGTCGTCAGACTCACTTGACGCAGCAGCAACGCTCATATACTAGCCATAACGCTTGGCGTAATAAAATCGTTCGTCTCTCAACCGAACTCACTGGTAGGGGAGTATTGTGGTGACATCTTAATAAGCCAGTAACTACCACTAAACACTGGTGGCCATTTTTGTATAGTGGATAAGTTACTGGCTTTCAAACCCGGACATCGCAGGTTCGATCCTTGGCGGAATTCAACCTACGTATTGGCACAATTCCGTTAACACCTACGCCAAACATTTATTCAATTTTTTAATTATTTTGATTTCAGTTTACATTATAAATATATTTTGATGATATTTGATTGCAAATTTTGGTGCATATCCAGATATACGCTTCATTGTTTATAAAATTAGCAACATTTTATTATTCATTTTTCTTTTTGATATTTCGAAACGAAAAACAAATAATGAATAATATATTTTGAATTCGTAATAAATCATTCAAATATTTCAAAAAATATAAATTTTATTATATATAATAAAGGTAAATATTTAAAATAATATCTTAAAAGTTGCAATTTATTACTATTCAGTAACACTCTCTGTAAATACAACAATCTTTCAAAATCTTTCTGAAAAAGAAAATTAAACTCCGCTTGAAGTTACAAATTGCTATTACTTGTTTGAATAGCTGATTCTGAATTAAAAAAAGGCATTTCAAAATGTTTTTGAAAATTAATCAAAACTTTTGACATAATAACAATTCCTATTAAACTTATTTTAATTTTTTCTTCGTTTATTACAGAAAATGTATGTAAAAAACAAATAATTTATGAATAAAAAAATAATTTTGTAATTTACAAAAATAGGTATTTTAGTGACAGTATTGTGACATTTCTTTCTATCTAGTTTTGCTCTGTAATTTTAATAAATTAATAATATTTAAATATATCTTGCAGCAATGTTTACCATTATGTTAATTATTAAATTTAAACATACAAATATAAAGATGACTTTAAATACAATTTTTTATTTGCATGCAAACCTCGTTAGAGGATTAATAATAATAATTAATAACCAGTAGCTATTATTATATTTAGATTATTTCCTTTATTTCTATATCATATATGAGATTTCTAGGAAATATTTTATTAGTATCTATTTGAAAAAATTATATTTTGATAAAATAATAGTACGATTTTAAAAACAAATAATCAAGTTATGTTAATTAAAAAATTAAATATTTCTTGCTAGTAAAAAATTAGCATAGATTGCAACCGAATCAAATTAAATTATTTATTTAAGGGCGGCATTTTTCAGTTTTATAAGGAGGATTTTTAAATTATGCATTATTTTACGTTAGCACATTTAATTATGTAAAAGTATTTAAAGGAAAATAAAAATTGCCTTAATTTTTTCAAATTAATTATTTCATTTACTTCTTTTCTTAGGCTTCTTTCAAACGAATTATTTGTGATTCAATAAATTATCTGTAGATATTTTTATTGAGGATTTTCTCTGGAAAGGCTTATTAATTTTTTTTTACAAGGAACTAAATAAAATAATCAGAAAGATAAGTTGTGTAACTATATTACAGAATTTTTCTTTAATACACATGTTATATTTAAATTATTTTCATTGAATATAAAAATTTCAATGATGTACAACTACGAAAAAATAAATAGTTTTCCCTTAAAAAAACCCCATCAGTTTCAATTGAAAAATATTTATTACTTATTTATGTATTGTGTAAATATATATGTAATTCCAAGAATAATTATGTTGTTTTTCAAAATTCTTCTCTAATTAATTAATAAAATCATGTTCCATTTAAAAAGGATGATTAATTTATAATAATATATTTGTATTAAATTATTATATAGGAAATATACTACTGATATGACTATTGAAAAGATTATTGAATTAATTAAAAAAAGAAAAACAATAAATTAGGGAAATTACTAATTCTCTTGAAATTTTTTGTGAAAAATTGTAAATTAAATTGTATTAGATTTTTTTATAAGAGAAAAAACGACATTGCTCGAAGCATTTAAGTAAATAAATTGAAGAAAATATTGCTATTTATATAACTTTATACATCGCTTTTCATTACATTTATAAAAATATAACTTTTATTAATATATTTAAAATTTTTATTAAAATACTGGAGAAAAACTAAAAATATTCAAGCAGAAACATTCTGTCCTTTATACTTCATAATTAAGAGTAGATATATATTTCAGCTTTCATCTATGAAAATAATAGAACGAAAATAAAATTATACGATTATATGGCAGTGCTGTGATATGCTTGTAAAGTATTTTTAAATGTAAAAATCAATTTGATTTTATTCTAATTACTGTTTAATGAACAAGATAAGCTTAATGTATTTACATGTTTAATACTGAAGGTACCTTAAACCTACCTTAAATAATAAATACTATCATTTATTTTTTATATTTAAAGACGATGCGGTTTTTAAGCTGATTTTCTTTTTAAAATGCCTTTTTTTACTTTTTAAAATTATTTTTCATCATAGGTAAGAAAAATATTCTTTTTGCTCATTAAAAGGACAAATGCTTTTAGTGTCTTGATAAAATTCTGGGATACTACTAGTATAGACAATGAATTTTTCGTAGAATCGGGATCCGAACTCTTAATTCTACCATGCGAGAAATAAATCCACCAAATAATGAGTAACATTTAAACATATAATCAACGATTTTAATTAAGTGTCTGATTTTTGAATACCTTCTAAGGAGTGGCAAATAAAAAAAACTTATAGTACAAAAGTTGTTTGTTATGATGATACAATTATGCCTCTACTTTAAATAAATTTACTATCTTCATAGTTAAGAAAACATGTGTAAAAGAAAATTCCCATCTTTATCTTAATCTCTTAAACTAGATGGCCTATCTACGAATCTGCTCAAAACTTTTATTCTTCTTAAAGCACATTTCCTTTTTTTTATCCTATACATAAACCTTGGAAAAATAGATATTTATTTCTTTAAATATTGCATCATTTAAACTTTTTATACTGATTTCCGTAATTTTTTAGAAATAAGGTACATAAATGCATCACTATATTTTGAATTCTTTAAAGATTTATATATAAGAAAATTAGATTTTAATATGCCCCCCCCCACGTAGTAGAAAATTGTCAGATAGTAAAATGTTTATCTTATATTCATCTACACACCACAGAGTTTCATTTTTCTATCTAAAAAAATTGCTGAGTTATTAAGATATTCAGAAAAGAAATATCAAAAGTTTGTAAAGATAATAATAATAATAATATATTTATTAACTTTCATTAAATTTCATAAAAGGTCAAATAATAAATTAAATGAGGTATTTTCAAAACTTGTTTAAACGGAACTTCAGAATCTATACAAAGCGCCATTTTTAAAAAAAATATTTCGCTCAAGTGTCTCTAATATGATTGTATACCGAAATACTTATAAGCATTTTAAAGCGCTTTTTCTTACATAAATGCATCATTTTGTGCGGAAGTTTAATATTATGCAAATAATTAGGAGAAAAGAATTTATTTTCTTGCTCATGTTACACTGTTTTCTCTTAAATACCTTTAATGCTCAATTTCTCACATTTATAATCAAAATACAAAATAGTAATTTTCTACTAGATCATGATTATCTAATATGTAATAAAAGACAAATCTTTGCATAAAAAAGCCTTCCTTTAAAGTTAGAAATAAACATATTCCGGAAAATTTTGGATTTATAGGCAAGAAATGTTGTGAAGATATAGAAAAAATTTATTATTTAACACTTTTACACTCTGATGGTTATTTAAAAATTTATTTCTTTTAACCTTTTATTATCAATTCTCTACAAAAGCCAAAGCGCTTACGTTGAATTATATGTTTCATTCAATGAAAGTTTGTAATTGGTAGTATACATTTAGCTTTAATATTTAAAATGAATGCATTTCACTTTTTTAGACACATTATATATTCAGCCAATAGTGTCATGCCATTGTAATAGATAGAATTCATAAAAGAAATCCATCTAAGAGACTTTTCACTAATAAAAAACTGTTAAAATACTCATAAAAAGAAACAATATTCTAAAAAGATTAAATAACTTCATTATTTTTTCGATGAAGTTCATGACGGGAAACTCTTATATATGATTAAATGTAGACAGAACATTTTGAAGAAATTCAAAATGTTCATTCATTTTGAAGAAATTCACATAATATTTCAACAATAAATGTGAATAATGATTTTTTTTTACCTTTCTTTAAAACTTCGGTAATGTTTTGTAATAATATTGGATATTTAGATTTGTTAACCTCATGTTCGTAAAGAATATTATGTTCCCGGGTTCTTTCATTACAGAAATATTCACAAATCTTACATCGAGGATATCTTAACTGGATGTTACATGTGATATTATTCGTTTCATATAACTGAATTCAAAGAAGGATCGAATGGAAATGAATACTCTGAAAAGTATAAATTCAGAATTGATATGAAAGGCAAATATATGCTTAAGATAATCAAAAATTAATAGCGACTCCTCTAATAAGCAAAGAATATTGGCAGTGAATACGTGTATTAAGAGGTCTTATATATAAAATTAAATTTCTTGATTTGTTTGAAGCTATTTGGGTTCTTGGATATTAAATAATTGCATATACATTGGATTATTTTGCACGTATTTGTAAGCATATATATTTTTTGTACGCATATGCAATAAATTTTTTATAATAATAAATTTAACTTGATGGTAAATGCTTTATTTCCTTTGCGTTTATTTATAAAAGAATTATAAATTTTAAGGGTAAAACTTCTTTATAACTCAGTCGTATTTCAATTTTTATTGAATAGTAGCGATAAAAGCTGCGGCTACTATAACATTTATTTTTTTATTTATTAGATATATAAGTGTGGTATGAATGTAAACTGCAAGGAATAAATTGGTAAAGCTTTATCGCAATTGGATGAATGCTACTCCAGCGCATAAGATACGAATAAGCAAAAATTCACTTTTATATATTAAATATATAAAAGCGATGGAATTCAAAATGTTATGTATTTTATTTCTTTATTATTTATTATTATTATTTGCATTACAACTGCCATAATTCATTTTTAAAAACAAAATAAAAATAGATATATTATTAGTAAATGGCGCTTAGGCTAAAGGTTCCAGTCTACTTTAATTTTATTTTACTATTGGAATAATTTTTCTGATTAAATTTCTGTTTTTATGAAAAAAAGGAAAATATTAAAAGAATTAATTTAAGCAAATAACATTTTGAATTTAGTGTAATATATATTATTAATACTATTACAATTTGAAAGCAATGTAAAAAAAGTAGGAAAAAAGGAAAATATTAAAAGAATTTAATTAAACTAAAAATTTTATTTGTTTAAATATGAATATTAATTAATGCTTTTCTAATTATAAGGAAATATGAAAAAAAATATAAAAATAAGGGAAAATTTACTAAAACGAAAGTAAAAAATTTAATAAAAAAAACTAAATAAAACTCAATATATATTATTAAGGCTAATGTGATTTATTAGGCTTGATTGAAAATATATTTCAGAAAAAGTATATTGTCTGATATAAATATATATTTGAAATTGTGACATTTGTTTTCGAACGAAGGAACTATAAAATTCCGCACTACGTTTTGTTTCAAAGCATTCCTACCTACTCATAAATATCATCGAATTTTCTTTCAGAAAGTTGTCGAAACTGTATTCTATTGTCAATCAACACAATCGCATTCCATAAACATAGGTTAAAACATACGTATCTTATACTTAAGAAGCAGTGAAAAAATATTGCTTTTCTAGAACATTTTTCCATCGTTGTCTCATTTTAAGCAAGTTTCGATATTCCAACTCATGTGAAGTGAAACTGAGGTTGGTCTCTTTTTATTTTTTTCTAAATTTTAATGTTTTTAAGTACTTTTTTAAATATAGTTATGTTTATTATGTCATATACCTGAAAAAATATTGTTCAGAACGCTCTATTAACAGAACTTTAGCTTCAGAATTATTGAATTTGGCAATGATTTTTTTTTGGGTAGTAGACGCTCATTAAAAAAAAACTTAAAATTTTTGTTTGGATTTTTTAATTAAAATTAAAATTTTAAGGATTTTTTTATAATATGAAAAGAAAATTTCACGATTATAAAACACTTTTATGCTAATTTAAAAATTGATAAAAGTACAAATTTTCAGCTGTGCTAGTTTTAGTTCGGTACAGTTTTCTTTTTCAATTTTAATACATTTGAAAGCATTATAGAATAATAAGTTTTATTGTTTAAGTTACTAGTTTTATACTTATGCGCATTGTGATGACATTAGTACATTTTTTGTGCTAACATTATCATTGCTATGTAATTAGGAATAAATTTTATTGAAAAGGATTACACTTCCGATTTTTTTCTATAAATATATTTATGTAATATTATGCTATGGAGGTGCTATTGGAGAACAGTAATTACGAAAAAGCATATTAGCATGCAATTTTTTTTGGCGATTAATCGTAGGAATGCTGTTATCATCAAATGTGTGAATTGGACGTCAATTGCGTGAAATCAAAACTTGATCCAGACCAACACCTGTAGACATAAAATCACATTTTGAAGCGTTCAGATGGACAGGCGATCATTTTCTTGGAGGATGTAGTATCAAATTTGATAGGTATCTACACTTTAGAAACTAAAAGTGGGAACAAAGTTTTATCCAGTCTCTTCGTTTTGTATTCTTTGCTTGTATTCGGAAAGCCCACAGCCTAACTTTCTCTGAAAGGATTCTATTCAATATTTAATAAAAATCTACGAAATTTCTGTTAAGCTCATTAAATTTAATAATTTTATTTATGAGCTGTAATAATATAAGCTCATCTCGAAGCGTTTTAAGTTATTATTTTTGCAGGTTGATAGACAAAATTAAAAAAAAAATTAATGATCTGATAAGGGAAGATCCATCAAAATTTAGAGAATTTTTTAACGATAACTATCTTTTTTCTTAATGCACTTTATTTCTAAAGAAGAAAAAATTCGTACACAAATCAAACAAGATAGTTGGAACCTTTATGAAACAAGAAGGATATTATGCCAAATGAAACAAGTTAAATGAATGCTATGCCTCGGACAAGATGTCTGAATCCCTTTCATATCTTTTTTATGATTATTTTTACACCAAATAACCGTGCTTCGTTTTCTGCGGAGATTTAGCCCGAAATATTTAGCTGTACCATCCTTAAGTGATTATTAGAGCTTCAGATTCTTTGAATTCCATATTTTCATCTTTATTATATATTTTTGAGCTTATGTTTTATAGAAATATAATATTTACTATCGATATATTAGGAAATGAATTTAACTTAATCAAGTATAACTTATAACAAAAAGAATTTAGGCAGAATTTTTTTAACAAAGTACCTTTGCCTTTTGAAACTGCTGTCGTCTGAGCCTTATCAAGTACAGTGAATTAAATAAAGACAGTAAACATTAATTACCTATATTGAATTATTATTAAAAGCTCACTCAAAGGAAAATTAATAAGTATAAAGCTAAATTAACAATCAGTCTATAGCTGAATTTATTACATTTTCAATTACAATTTTCTTCTTAAAAGTGTAAAAGAATATGTATAATGATCAAGATCATTTGTCAATCAACAAAACTACATATTTATAATAAAAGTGGAGTGTTTTTGTGCTTATCTATACGATATCCGCCCAAGTTTATCAGAGTTACAATCATGAAATTTGGTCTACTCATAGACATAATTATGACTTTAATGGAGCTCGAAGCCAGGCTTTTAATATTAAACATAAACAACCCCATTTAAATTATTTATTGTATTGAATTATTTTCGCTCGTCTCTGTCCAAGGTATCTTCTAATGATTATAAAAAAATTCTTGCATCACCAAAGATAATAAATATTTGGTATTCTGTAATGTTTTTTTTTTTTTTTTTTTTTTTTGCTATTCTGATGGATTTTACTGAATTTTGAATATATTTTTTTATTTAATCGCTTTTCCGGGAAACATTTGACATTTTTCATTATAATTCCGCCTTGGTGGGATTTTTCGAGCATTTATTTCTAATTTTGAAGATGAACAATTAAAACATTTTTATTCATTAATTTCTGATTAATTGTTTCCCTGAATTTGAAGATTTAAAGTATTGATACTTGGGTTATTTGATGGAGGAAATTTTTCTTCTTCTCTTGTTTGGCAAAGAGCCAAGTTAGGAATACAACGGGGAAAAAACAACAGAATCTCTTCTCAAAGGACAGATCAATTTGATTCGGTAGATATGCATCTAAATTTGAAATCACACAACACGAACAGATTAATGTCAAATTCACTACAAAGATGAGACTCGAAAGGAAATTGTCTTGAACTTGTGTCTTCATATTATCCCTTACTTCATATTATTTAATCTTCATCCACATAAGATCAAATACCGCGTTAGAAATCCATATGAGTTGAAACGTATATTGATTAGCAACCATTCATTTCATTTTTTAAATTTATATATGATATGATTGCAGCCAAGAAAAATAAGTATGTTAAATCAGTATAGTTTTCGACTTCATTTTCACGATCATATTTTAAGTTACTGCAATTAAGAATTCTCCGACATTAATCATTTCATGATTTTAACCATGATAATGAAAATTTTTCTGAAGAAAGTACTGCTTCCAACGAGCATATAAAACATTAACAGTTGAGTGAGATGTAAATGCTTTTTTAAAAATGTTCCCAAAAGCTTTTATCACTATTGGTGTTACTGAATTTTGTGACTCACATTTTTCCACATCACTTTCAAAATATGATTTCTTTAAATGGGTAACAGGATTAAACGCAAATTAATTTGTGTGTTGTGTATTGAAAAATATTGTTTGTTTCGATTTATACAGGTTATTCCCCTTATTTTCCCATTTTTTACAGCTAATTCTAATTTAAATCAAAAGTTACTGGAAAACTAGAATAAGGGCAAGATTTATTGATTAGATAGAAGATTAAAAAAATATTGAAAGCAAGCAGCAATAAAAGAAAATAATTTATTACGATATTGATTTAGATAATATTCATTATATTACAGGTAATATCATACGGAATCTCTAGTACTTCGAAAAATGGATTTTAGAATTCTTATAGAGTGCAAATTTGAAAAACGATATTTTTCATTGTACATGTTGTATAAGTAATGTCTTTAAATGCAATAGAAATTTACGAGGAATAAATACAAGGATTACGCATAGGAGTAGAATGTATATATGTATATTTATATATATATATATATATATATATAATATAAAATTTAGTATTCAAAGAATAGTTTTCAATGAAATTTTAGGAATTTTTACTCTCTATATTCATGCATATTTATTATTATTTAATTCGTTACGATTTTGTTTTTTGTATTTAAATTCATTTATTTAATTTTTTATAAAATATTTTTTACTTTTGAATACTGTAATAAAAGAACGTTTTATTTTATTTTTTTGTATAATTTTAATAATTAAGCATATTTTTAAATATTAAACTGATCAAAAATATTCTTTGTCTATTATAATAATAAAAGCGCTTTAAAAAAATGTTTTTCGTAATTTTTATTTCTTTTCACTTTTTTAAAATTCCACATAATTTCTTGTCTTTTGAGTTTACCTAATACCTGTAATTGTAACAATGCAGGTTTTATATACCAAAACTTGTAAAAGTTCTTTTACAAAACTAAATCCCCAAACAAAAATCCTTAGAACTTAGATTATTTTTTTAAGTGTTTATATTTTTAAGTTTAACTCTTGCTTATAAATATTTTTATTTTCCAGAAAATTTTTCGTCATAGTCATATGGCAAGCGTAATTTTGCATGTCATATCTAACGTATGGCGAAAGGTTATCTTTTCGTATTTAGTGATGTCACTTTTACATTCGATGGATGCGCATTAGATTTGAAAATAATTTTTCGCCGAGCAATGGCTATACTCCACTGAGATTTTATTATTCATGTTCGGAAGAAAAAAACTAAATTTAATACTACTAATGAACGTTATGAAGAATAATCTAAATGCAACTGCTTTTTATTTTAAAAAAATTAAAAATTTACGATTTTTTCCCTTTTTTTTCTTTTAAATATAGTTACAAATACTTAAGAAAAAAATTATATCTATCAGTGTAAACGTAAAAATTTTCTTTCATTCAATACAAGCTTTCTTGTATTCAAAGTCAGATTTAAAATACATCCAATTTATTTATAAAAGAATTGTAATTTTTCACAAAAGTTCATGCACTAAGCTAATTTTTACTTTAATAGTTTTCGTTTGACAAAATCTAATATTTTTATATTTGTGCAAGAAAGAGGATGAAAAAAGAAGTTATTTAGAATATTTCATTTCATGTTTTAAATCTTATTTTTATTTGAGTTCAGGCATATTATTGAAACAATTCAGAAGGATATTATCATTTTTAATTTTGAAAGATTGTGTATTTCGATTAACAACTTTTCCGAAAAGAAGACGAAAAAAGAATGGAGAAATGTTTCTTAATTCCTCTATTTCACTTCAGATTTACACTACATTAGAAAAATTTCAAGAATAGCAAAAGTTCTTTCAGAAATGCTCCTAACATGCATTGAAAAGAATGCATAGAATTCTTTCAAATATTTTAGGATTTTTTCCCAATAAACTGATAATAAATAAAGCTGCTTTATTAACTTTAAAATGTACGATAATTTAAAAGAGTAATAGGAAATCCAAGAAGGAAATCTGAATTCAATAATAATTTTTTTCTATTTAAAATATTTTAAAATAGTTTTAATATCAGATAGTAGCATGAAATTTTCCCGTGATTTAAAATCTTTTGTCTGAAATTCACGCTGTTGATTGCAGTTTTTTTATGATTTCATCCAAACTGTTATGTGAAGGAATTTAGAATTTTAAGGAAAAGTTTTTTAGTTAAAACGCATTTTTAATTCGCTATAAATGATTAGAAATTTTCTGCAGTCATATTGAATTAGGTGCATTAAAATTAGATTAGGGGACTCGCTAATAAAATTAAAATAGTGTTTTGGCAATTACGGATTTTAAAACCAACAAAAGACCATCAACAACAAAAGGAAATTTACAATAAATTATAAAAGAATTTTTTTGGTATGAATAAAATGGATAATAGAATGAATAAACATAGTGGTTATAATTAAAGTGCAAGTTTTTGAAGGACTGTAAAAGTAAAACTACTTAAAGTATGTTGAAGAAATTTGGTATATATTGTATTAACAACATGGGGAAAAGTATTACACACAAAAAAACAAAAATTTATCTCAACTTTTTATCATAGGTGACGCTTTTTAATGAAAATATTTAATACATTGTAATTATAATATTTTTCATTGCTAAAATAGGAAATGCGTAATGTATTAGAGTATTTGTTCAATATAGGATCTTTCAAGTCCTATCGAATGCTGTCGACACAAGACAGCGTGATCTACAGTAGCACTTTCTATTTCCTGGTGAATTTCTAGGACATGCAGGGCTTCTTTTTAAAGCAAAACAGTGTTCGGTTAGAAATTGCAGACTCGATTTTTTAAATATACCCTAACCAGAAATCGCACGGATTCAAATCTGGTGAACGAAGTGTCCATGGATTTTGAAAACATCTGTTAACTTTACGATCCTCATTAAAAGTTGTGAAGCAGTTATGCAACACAATGAGCAATAAAAGATGGTGCTCTAGAATGAATATTGCTGAATCGAGGCAATTTCTGTGTTGCAAAGCAGATATCACATTATTTTCTAAAATTTGAGTGTAACTAGTGCTTTTTAAGGTGTAGAGAACTAGCCCTATTCATAAAGTCCTTGCTACGATTCTAAGTTTACAGATCGCTGATCAAATAACCATGAATCAATTGCTTCCTTTATCTCTCCCACAACTTACTGATTTACAGATCTTCTTCTTCTAGTTCCAAAGAGCTTTCTGAGTTCACCTGTAGCTTCAAATTTATTATTTTCTTTAAGTTTTCACAGACATTGGTCCTTTTCTCAAATCTTTTCAATGACGCTATTCTTTTGGTAATAAAATTTTACCACTGGCACACGTTTAACGTTTGACAAAGTCATGACTATAACTTAAAAATGCAAGACTTTTATCATCATAATGAATTTAAAATTGAAGTTATATTCATTTTGACATAGTTTAGGGAAAAGCAATGTTTAAATAGGAAAAACAATGTTTTAATAAACTACAGTTCTATCTATTACAAAAAAATGAGCTAAAAATTTTTATTGTGTAATTCATTTCCTCAAGTTGTAAATATAACATATACCAAATTTCTTCAGTATACTCTAGGTAGTTTTCCTTTTACAGTCCTCCAAACACTTGCGCTTTAATTATGACAGCCTTATACTTTCTTTTTCGTGGAATTTATATATATGTTTTTATAGATACACTTCTTAATAATGGATACATAAAAATATCTATGAGTAAAATGCTTCTTTTTCAGTTATTTAAGCGTGCATTTATTTACGTACTTTTATTTACAAAAGAATGTGCTGAGATATTGAATGACAGATCATTTTTTTTCGTATCTGAGACAGATGTTTGAGTTTATATATCGTTGCACATTTCAAGTATGATACATATATTCCAGAAGGATATTAAAAAGAAGGAATTAGAAAATAATAAAATATCAAATACCTCTAAAAATTTGAAGTATATTTAAATAATTTAATTGTATTTACAGAATGTTTGAAACAAGCATTTTTAATATCTATATTAAATAGATTTATGTAATAGTATTTGCATTTATGTGCAGCTACGCTACAAGTAATGCTTTACAAATCTTAAATTTTAAAAACATGCTTCATTACTTTAATATGCGAATTTTCAGTGAACACTTAATAAAACTCACAAAACTTCGAACAAAGAATTTTATTTTCTTGTTCGGAATTACACTTTTTCTCAGAGATGCCTTAAATACTTAATTTCTCAAATTTTTCTTCCTTCTATTTTTTAAGTTGGAGATGCAATTGTTGATAATAAAAAAAGTGAACAAGAGTATGTGTGATTAACAGACTTCTTTTTCAAATCCTGATAATTTAATTATGTACAACTGAACAAATATTCGCATAGGACAGTTTTTCCTGTGCTTAATCAATTTACATTTCCAAAATTAAATTTGTCGTCAAAATTTGTGATAAGAATTTAGAAATTAAATATTTTTGCAAATTTTGTAGTTATAAATTTGATTTGAGTGTGCATATATAAGTACATATTTTTACACAACGGGGACCCTATAAAAGTAACGGTATATTTTTTATCAAAAATTTCCACACAGCCCCAAAAATATTTCATACAAATGTCCACATTATTTAATAATATAACTAAAACTGTGCATTTACATGCAATATTTAGGGAAATAAATGCATATTCCCTTTTGTTACTGGGGGAGACACCATGTATATTATTCGATAGCGATATGAAGCAATTATATAATTTTTATTACAAAACATAATACATCTATTTTGATTGAAATACTTCCTTGGAAATTCGAGGATTATACAATTTTTATTACTTTTAAGTTTTCTGTAAATTATATAAGCCTTCTGTGTTTTAAAAATTCTATCCATTTCTTCAAGTATGGAATTATTCCCATGGAATTTGACCGTTTTCATACACATAATTCACAGATTTAGAAAAAAAAATATTTCTTCAATCAAGCAGTTTTTGTCACGATGCTTAGTTATATATATAATTTTTCGCCTCTCTAGGGGGAACTTCCAATTCTTGCCTCGTGGGTGATTAATTTTATCTATCGCTGAAACAATTTTTATGATTTTTTTACTGCCCTCCCTGAATATAATAAAACGATTTTATTAGAATATTGTTTCCTTTCTTTTCCATATGCTATTGTAAAGCGACAGTATTTTTTTATTTGGGGGATTTTTTTTCTTCTGTGAGACAAATGAATAATGACACAGATGAGCATAAAGCTGGGTCTACTAACTAAAATTACATTATGTGCAGTTGATCCAAGTTATGACTCTCGTGAGACCATCCTCAAACAAACGCTGCAATGAATGGTCATCTTTTTACCTAATACCACTTCGTATTGATGTTGAAGCAAATGGAAATGAATTCATTCTTATTTTTTTTAAAAACATAATCTCGAAACTAGAAAATTTTTACCAAGAACAAGTTATCAGATGGAAAAAAAAACTAAAATTAGGAGACAATGGAAAAGTTCTTGTGAGACAAAATATGCAGTTGCCTACTGTGCTAGATTGATTATGGAGCCTCATGCAGATCATTTATAAGGCTTTATTTTCTTTTTTTATGTTAATAATTTGATAAAAAAATACAAATGCTATGAATTAAATAGTAGAACAATTTTAACAGTTTAACAAGTGTAATTGGTCAACTTTTAGCATGTTTCACTATGTTCATTTAGTTCTTAGAGTATTGAAAAAGGAATGTCTGCCAAGAAGTAAAAAAATATTAACTTAAATAAATCAGAAATATGTTGAAATATGGCACAAAATTCATGTTTATAAAAATAAAAACCTCAGCATAGCCTATGGGCACTAAGTACCTAACTGCTCTACTGCTACAGAAAGCCGATCACAATATTTGATCTGGACTAAGACAATCTAAATCAGTTTAAATGCACAGCCACTGTGTTGAAATGTTTCAACTACAGAGTCACAAAATCCCATGCTTTATTAGATAAATTGAAGTCACTTCTTTGTTGAACTATCACGTTTACATGTTTCTGAAAGTACAGACTGACTGTCAACTCGTTACTCAAAATTAGTCTGGTGTCTACTCTACTGATTTTACATCTGTGTACCAAATCTTACACACTTAGATCTTTTCATTTTGAAATAATCATGTTATCTTATATTCAAACAGCAGAGCATCCTTTGAACAGTTTTTACTCAAAATTTGACTGATACCTGCTGATTTGATGCCAAATTTGAAAAGTCTCTCTCAAGGCGTTTTTCAGTTATCTTTGTCACAGACAGACTAGCAGATATTTCCCATAAATGAATTTTTCGAAATGAGGGAGGTCTAAGACACAGAGATTCGTCAAACTCTCGAGTTCAAATTTGTTGATGATTAATTTGCTTTCTTTATAACGCATATGAGAAAATGAAAAGCTGATCTTTTATAATAAAATCCTTTAACTTATCGATTGGACTTTTCTCAAAAGTTCAAAGATCCATCGCTTGTTTGTTAAGCGCATTCAAAATAAAATCCCAATAAATGTCAAGCGGAATTAATTTTGAAAGGAAGTCAGAAAAACAGACCCTTTTCCAATTAGCTTCTGAGATAAACCTTCTTCCTTTCTTCTTCAATTTAGAATGAAACCGCTATTCTTAATCGAGGTGACAAAAAGAATTATTCTCCAACAAAACAATTTTTTTCCCTTTATCTAGATTTATGTTTTGTTGATAATCCTTTATTTTTATAAAAGCAGAAATAAACAGAATAATCAATCCTTTTTCAATCGCGAACTAGAAGAGATTCAAAAGGATTAATAATCCATTTCGAGTGATTCGGGTTTTGTTGGGATTTTTTTTCTTCTTGGTCACAAAGAGAGAGAGAGAGAGAAAAAGAAAGAAAAAGGAAAGAAATCGAGAATTTTCGTAAAATTTATTCCTTTTTTTATTGCTATATGAATAGTCGTCATCAATCAAATTTTTTCAATAGAGCAGTTCCTGACTACTTCAGCTCCTTTCACATGTGATAGAAGGTTATTTAGAATTCGACAGAGAGCATCACAGTTTGTTTGCTTGAATTCAGATTTAGTATATTAGATTTGCAGCTGCTGATATTTTCTTCATTTGTAGACATTTATAAAATATTTGATTTGCTAAATAATGAATTTAAATCTCATTCTATATATTTAAAACACCGAGAATATTTGATCTGTGTTTAATTTCCTCGGCTTTTTTGCATTGTGACACAAATTTTATCTTTCCATTGTATTTTAATTTGACTCTATTGTCATCACGTTCTAATAACACTCTGCTATTGTGCGATTCTGACGTAATATTACTTAATGGCCTTCTATATAAAAGAATTCAACTGGCAATTTTTTGTTATCAAACGTCTAAATGAATTAGTCTAATATTGTATTATTTTGTACTTTTCCATTTATAATTCATAAAGAAATAATAATAATAAAAATAAAACGAATAAAAAACCGTTCTGTTTTTTTAATTAAGTAATATTTATGTAGTATAATCAATTCAGTACCGCAAAATGAAAGCGGAGCAAAAATACACAATTAAATGAAAAGAAAATATTGGCACAACAAAAAAATCTTCATTATTGGTTATCATCAGGTTGAGATGGTGAAAATATCTAGATGATTGTATTCTATAAGAATCTTCAATGATTTAATATTGTCAAATGTACATTCCTAAACTTTCAAATAAGAATATTTAAACGATTAAATCTATATCCATCAATGCAATATAAATCACACTCATATTCCTTTCTATATATAATTTAACTCTTAATTTGTAATTACATTAAAAATTTTTAAAATTTAATTTCGCAATTTTTTAAAATCTAATTAAATTTAATTTTAAGTTTAATTTAATGTATTTATTTTTTAAATTTAAATTTAATTTCATTAGTTTTTTTAACATTCTATAGAATGTTTTTTAAAAAGATTTAGTTCTGTATTTTTTCACACATGATTAATTACCTTCCAATCCATTTTTATGTATAATTTGAAAAAGGTTATCCGTAAATCCCATATTTATTCAATTCTGTTATACTTTTCAATGAATGTTGCTATTATAATAAAATTTATTTAACGATTTTGTATTATCATTCATAATGTAATTGTATGATTCAATAATTGACTTTGTTTGCTTTTATATATTAATGCAATCTTCATGCCTTCATTTATAACAATGCATTACGTCTTATAAAATCATACTATATATTCATTGGTAAGATTATAAAATAAAAAATTCATTGATTAAAATATATATTATTAATATATAAATTCATTGGTTAAATATAATTAAAAATTTAATTAGGGCTTATTTTATCCGATTCAATTAGAGATTTTGCTTTATTTTGTATAATGGAATCAGATTTAATGAATAATTTTCAATTAATATTGTTAATAATTATTATATTGTATAAGTTGATAACCAAAACTTCTTAAGTTAGAATATAAGATTAGGACTTTATGTAGGAATTGGGTGGGACAGAATGCCCATCCAACCACATTTAGTTCAGTGTCTAGGGTCACCGAATGAAGAAAAAAGAAGCTTTTGAACATGAAAGAAATTTATTTACAGTAAAGAAAAAGACATTTACAATTACGACAGGACTATTTACAACAGAGAAAAAAAAGAAAAAAAAAGGAATTACTTATAGATGCCGCCAAGGATAAAGAGTAGTTAATAATTGTTTCATGGCGAAACTACGTTACGTTTTTTAAAGATGCATGATCGGAACGACACCCTCTCTGACCCTGTCCGGCGAGCGAATGCGCAGTTCGCTTTTTCTCGAATTCTTACGTCACGCGTTTTGCACTTTGGTTCAGCCATATCTAGTGATACCCGTAGCGACATCTATTGCAACAAATTGGAAAAAATATTTAACAGCAAAACTAAATATTTAACAGCAATGGCCGCTGATTAAATCTCTACAACTCGGCCAATCCTGATAGAACGATGACCTCATCGTTATTTACATACTGGCATTCAAGACTGATATTAAATCAAACTCGGCCAAACTATTACAAAAATCAACAAATCTAAAATTCGCTCTATATCAATTCTTAAGAAAAGGTACATAATATTAGCAGTGATAATTTGCTTATTACATCACTGGAAAAAACATCGAAAATATAAATGCAAAAATTTAAAAGTTCACTACAAAATGAAAATATAATACACGGAGCATGAAAAAATGTGTATAATCATTGAATTAAAATTGTTAGAATATTAAAATATACATAAAAATGAAATATATAACACAATAAAACAGCTAATTAACTATCGCGCTGATTGCGTTTTATTCAGCCTGGTGAATAAAATTTCATCATATCAGCGGATGATATGGTAATATGAGGACCTTCATGATCACCTACTTTCTCAACATCATACCGATCTCTCGGTTTTACTTTGACAATTTTATATGGTCCTAAAAACCTAGGTCTTAACTTAAGTCCAGTTCCGAATTGAGTTCGTTGAATGGCTACCAAATCCCCTTTCTGATATACTGGGGCCTTCTTGCGCTTTCTGTCGTAGTTCTTCTTATTTTCAGCCTGTATATTCTGAATGTTTGCTTTTGCGTCTTGTCGAAGTAGATCTCTCTGCTCTTGAAATTCTTCAATTAATTCTTCCAACAGTAAGTCTCGTACTCGGAGGTCTTCTTTATTCCTCATAGGAGTGCCAATTAACAGTTCAAAAGGTGTCCATTTGGTACTACGATTTGAGGTACTGTTGAGGATTCTCTGTAGTCTTAGTTTGTCTAGTGCGCCTTCAGTAGAAGTAGATTTAACAGGATACAATTTTCTATCTTCGCCTTCTTGCAGTAAAACGGCTCCATACCCATGTTGACTTGCGTTCGTATGTAATTCTGTTTTTCCATGTTTTAACCATTCGTCGATTTGTTTATTCACTTCTTGTTTCTCAGTAAATGAGAGTCTTTTTGCAGGTTGGTTGACTGGAATGTCGTTCATTAAAGTTATGCTAATGGATGCATCTGTAGCTTCAGTTTTTTCTGGCTTGTGACTGGAAATTAGCTCCGATAATTCTTTTCTTACTTCGGGATTAGAAATGTGCTCTATTTCGATTTCGTCTTGTGGTCTTGCCTCGTTCAGCTGCGCATGCATGGAAAATATTTTTACATCTTCTCTTTTTCGAAATTTGACGCCTTCTTTGGTGAAGTGAAGTGAGGCTTGTTCTAAAATGTCAGATCCAATAACTGCCTGAAAATCTAAATATGAAGTAGGTACCACATGCCATGTCAGAGAATATTTTTGTCCATCTAATTCGATATCTTGCTGAAATGATCCTTTTGTTTTCACTTGTGACTTTCCCAAACCAGATATTGTAATCGTTTCTCTTAAAAGTTCTGAAGGCTTGAGGATTTGTTCGCTGATATCTTCTCGAAGGAGTGTTACTGAACTACCAGTGTCGATTAATGCGTCGATAGTTTTGTTTCTTAAAGCTAATCTTCTTGTTCTTATTCTCTCTCGTGAAATTTCGGAGCAAGGTTGTACAAAAGGTGCTAAAGGCTTGTTATTTTTCGTATTTTCTTATCGTCGTGGACATTCTACGCCATAATGTCCTAGTGTCTGGCAGTAACAGCAATTCACAGGTCTAAATGGTTTATTTACCTTGACATATGAGATTCTGTTTGGCTCTAAGGGTCTCTTCTGGAACTTGTTATTTCTATCTTGGAAATTCGCTGGTTTTCGTGGATGATTCAGAAATTTATTTGCTTCTCTATTTTCTTCTTTCCTTCTGAAGAATGGATCTGATGATTTTGGTCTCAATGTCCTCCTGACATCGTCATATCGTTCGAATTTTTCTGCCAAATCAGTAGCTGAAGTTATGGATGACCACTCATCAAGAAAGTGATTCTGAAACTCTTGTGGTGCCTTCCGTTTCATCTGGTCCGCAATGATAAGTTCGCGTAATTTTTCGTAGGTGTCTATTTTCAGACCTGTTACCCATCCATCAAAGTAAGTCTGCAATTCGTGATAGAAATCTTGCCATGTTTTCGCGGGAGCTTTTTGATGTGAAACAAATAATTGTCGCAGTTTCTCCGGGGACAACTTGAATCTCTGTAACAGCAGATTCTTCACATAGTCGTAATCGTTCGATTTTTCCTGAGGTTCTCGAGCAATTAAATGAGCAACTTCCAGAGGAATTAATCCTAGTAGTTTCTGGACCCATTGAGTTTTCGGTAATAACGCTAAATTGGCATGATGCTCAAATAATGTTAAATTTAAACTTATGTCATCTTTCATGTTGAATCGGTGAAACATCTCTTGCGAAGTCTTACTAGTCACTGAAATATCTGCAGAGTTTTCATGACCAACATTTATTTGAGCTTGGATTTTCAGCTTTTCAAGTTCGTGTTCACGTTCCTCTTTCCACAATCGCTCGTTTCTTTCTTCTTCCTCTTTCCGCAATCGCTCGTTTCTTTCTTCTTCCTCTTTCCGCAATCGCCCTTTTCTTTCTTCTTCCTTCATCCGCAATCGCTCTTTTCTTTCTTCTTCCGCCATCCGCAATCGCTCGTTTTGTTTTTCTGCTTCTGCTAGATGTCTGTCCTCAATGATACACTCTAACATCACTTTGGTATCTTCCTCATCGTATTCATCGGTTTTTAAAATCAGATCTTTAATTTTGGGTTTCGTCATGTCTGCTTCAACAGTTACGCCGAATTGATTCGCGAGAGCAATTAAATCTTCTTTTTTGCCTTTTAGTAAGAAAGACATTTTGAAAGAAAAAAGGGGCTTGGTGCCAATCGAAGAACTGTATTAACTTTGAAATTTATCCAAAATTCTCTATACTTTAGCGTGTTTAAATAAAAGTCAAATTAAATTAATTTTGCTTTAAACTTGAAATTAAAAATTAATCTTTGGGTAATTTAAAACTAATTAATTAAAACCAGATCTTAAAATGCACAAAATATTTTTACACAACTGAATTAAAGATTGAAAAAATAACACTTAATAACTTTCAAAATAATGCTTGGCAATAAATATACTGTAAAGTAAGAAAACCCAAAATTACATCAAAAATACTGTATGAATTTTAACAATAAACAAAGTAAATTATCTTCAGTATTAATATATAAAAGTATTTGTACCATTGGAGTTCCCTAATATAAAATGCTATTAAAATGAATAGTAAATAAAATACTTTATTAGAAAACCATGAGTAAATTTCAGCAATGGAAAAAATATATATATTCAAAATTATGCGTTTATTTTTTTAGATGTAAGCTTCGCATGAAAAAAAATTAAATTCTAAATATTTCAATTGTTAATTTGAGTATATATGCACAATTAGTAAAAAAAATACAGCAAACAAATGCTATTAAATTTGAGTTAAATATTGAAGACGTATTATCCTTAAAAGAAAACTTCATAAATATAACGTTCATAGAATTGAAAATAAAAGTGCACACTTTGTACGATCAAAAGATGGGATATGCTGAGTCATAGCTCTTAAAAGAAAATAAATCAGAACAGTTTTTCGTAGCGCGAAAAGAAAAAAGAATAAAAAAGAATATACATTCAATACTTGTTATGACTCATCGCTTAGGAGCAATTGATATTAGGATTACTTTGGCGCGTCGTCTCAAGGTCATATTAAATTCTATCAGAACGGTTACTGAGTTTTTAGTTTCGGTTCGTAAAGTTACGGAACGAGAAATATCTGAAGTATAATAAATCAGTTTGTACTTAAATAAAATACATAAATATAACAACTTGAAAATCACTATTTAGATTATTTAAAAAAAAGAAATATTATTACGCACTTTTGATGATTGAAATTAAATATCAAATTAGCATATATCTTTCAATATAAAATATAGCAACTTGAATATGCTAAGAAAAGAAAAGTAACTTACAGATTATCAAATATTAAATAGTATTAAAATTTTTACAGACGGCGAAGTATCTTGGAGTTTTCACACGTGCAGGAATGTTGTATTTCAATGAATCAAATCCTGTTGAAAGCTGTTGAAGATGAACAAAACGAAACTGTTCAGATGTTATGGCGCTTGTCTGGGATCGAAGAGAACAATCAAAACAAAACTGATGAAATTAACACACACTTTCTTCGATAGATTTGAATACGGATTTTTGCAGAAGATTATTAAATGATAAATTATACTCAGTACAGGGGTCGACGTCCTGTAAGAGTTTGTATTCTAACACTGGAAATATTTGAAGAGGCCAAATGATGATTTATTTTGAGGAGTGGATGTAAGGACGACACATTTTCGAATCTGTTGAGGTGGGGAAATTTTCTGGCGATCGTTGAGACGACTTTACTTGTTTTTCATTTCTTCGTAGGAGCGCAATGATGAACGATTCTTAGGATGGGAAAATTTATTGTGCCAGTGTGACACAAATCAAAATTCTTTTTCGTTGAGAGTAGGGTCATTCGTCCGATCAATTTAATGTTTATGACGTATAAAATACTAAAAGCTGCTTTTAAGAAAAGAAAACTAAAAAGTTTAGCCCGGAAAAGAAATTAATTAAATTTCAAATTCAGATCCCGGGGCCGTGCCCCCAAGTTTGTAGGAATTGGGTGGGACAGAATGTCCATCCAACCACTTTTAGTTCAGTGTCTAGGGTCACTGAATGAAGAAAAAAGAAACTTTTGAATATGAAAGAAATTTATTTACAGTAAAGAAAAAGACATTTACAATTACGACAGGACTATTTACAACAGAGAAAAAAAAGAAAAAAAAAGGAATTACTTATAGATGCCGCCAAGGATAAAGAGTAGTTAATAATTGTTTCATGGCGAAACTACGTTACGTTTTTTAAAGATGCATGATCGGAACGACACCCTCTCTGACCCCGTCCGGCGAGCGAATGCGCAGTTCGCTTTTTCTCGAATTCTTACGTCACGCGTTTTGCACTTTGGTTCAGCCATATCTAGTGATACCCGTAGCGACATCTATTGCAACAAATTCAAAAAAATATTTAACAGCAAAACTAAATATTTAACAGCAATGGCCGCTGATTAAATCTCTACATTTATTACATCATCAGATAAACATCTTATTCTTCAGTAAAACCAGTAATAATAACTGATTACGAATAATCGAAGTATTTTTATATCGTATGAATCTTTCAAATAATTATTTTCATGGCCTATTGCCTAAAAATATTTTACATTCCTTAATTACATTGAAATTAAAAAAATGTTTTGCATCTATAATTCTGAATCTTTGATACATAATTTAAAAATCAGGTAAACTGAAATATTTTTTCTCAGATCCCTTTAAATATGAAAAAAAAAGTTGTTCTTCAAATCTTGATGGGGAAAGCGAAAGAAACTAAGGATTGCAGATAAGACATTAAAAAAAGAAACACGCAGAAAAATGAAATTTTTTTAATTCGAGCTCTTAGATGATTGATCTTCGAAACGACATTTGATTATTTATGGCAATTGATACAATCCTTTTCTTTGCCAGTTACCTTTAAAATTCGTATTACCACCTGAGATTTTTAATTCATTAAAAATTTTGTCTGTCTAGACATATTTAATGCTGTTAGCAATATCCCAAATTGATTGTCTCAAATTATGTAACGAATGTTTTGGTGCAAAATACAACAGAATTCTTAAAAAGTATAAAGTATTCTTTGCTTGCATTTTAGATGTAAATATTTAAAAACTTTTAAAGTTTTAATTCCTCCTGGCAATGGAATTTTTTGTATCCATAATTATTATGAATACTCAAACCAAGACTAATTATTTCGAATACTGAAATTAAAACTGATTATTACGAATACGCACACCAAAAGTAATTATTACGATTACTCAAAGTCGGGTTAAAACAAATGATTATCCATTTAAAGAAAAGAATGCAAAGCTGAATACAAAAAAAGGGAAAATGCTTAAAGCTCCGTATAAATAAGTTTAAATCCATTTTTAATGTGATTCATGCCCCATTAGATCAATCATTTTAAGTATTAAATGAGCCTTGTGAGATTTGCCTGACACCGAAACAGAAGTGCAGATTTGTGTGTTCCATTATTAAACAGAAGGAGTAATTTACAGTTACAGTCAGCGGTGGACGCTTATATGTCTTCACACCCATTTATCTTGATGACATTTGACAGTGGTGACAATAATTAGCATCTAATATACTTATAATATTTATTATTATCAAGACCATTAAAGGTTCTTTATAATAAAGGAATTCAAAATATATAGATATTTATCTACTGATAAATATCAATAGATAAATAACAACGCTCCATAATAGATAAAGATAATGAATTTAATTGATATTTATCTATTGATGAGCATTGTTAGTATCTATTGCATTCCTATAGTAGGTGCGTTTCTTAAATAATATACTTTTCACCTACAACGACTACGTATAAATTTATTATATGATAATCAATGAGTTGTGTCTCAGTTAGTCATTGCTCGACCAGTTTTCCTGTTATTCAATTTCAGAATTTCCCTCTTTTATACGTTTTGAAATGCCAGTTGACGTTTCTTTCATTGCTCTTAGAACATTAATTTAATTTAATTCTTGTACACTAATGTATCTTAATATACAAGGTAACCCTTTTAACTATGTATCAGTATATAATTTTTGTATTTTTATTCACAGGTACATTCTATATACAGTAATATTTCTGATAAGAAAACTATTTGAAACGACTTTAAGATTATATTATATGCTTTCTGTAGAAATAAATATTTATCTAAAGAAATTATGAAATTAATTTTTAATAATGTTTTCTTATTCCTATGTCATATTTTGGAAATTATTCTTTAATGCTAAAATTTATACAAAAAAACTTTTCTGCTACCGAAATTGACCGAGTTATGAAACATTAATTAATACTATTTCAGACGATTCCCGAAGATTTAAATGACAATTTCGATTCTGATCCACAAATCACTTCATGATTTTTTTAAAAGTCGGCCATTGATAGGGATAAAATAATGAAATACAACAGTTATAACTCAGCTAGTTTCAACATAAAAAATGGATTTTTTTTCCTCTTTCTTTTTCAAATGTTAGTGCATCAGAGTTATGCTAATAAATGTATATAATACCCATCCTGAAGATTGTAGAGAAATGTTCTACAGTCATTTACTTATTTTTTCAGAACTATATGTACTTGTTATTAGTTAAAATGCTGTATTACTGTATCGTACATGATTTAGAGCATTTCCACATTTGAAAATATTTATCCATATCATTTTTTTAAATACCATATAACTTTCTTTATCGACATTTCAGAAGTGGGTGAAGGCATTTCATTGTTGACCAAAAACCAAAATATAAAGAAAGAAGGCCTTTCTCGCACCATGAATTCATTTGTCAAGATTGTGCATTTTTCTGTTTTGAAACAATTGTTTTCAAAGATAATTGTTTACGTCATATCTAGATAACTTGTTTTACTTCTTTAAGATAACGGAACTTTATTGAAAAAAGCGAATGTATAAAGTGAAAGCATGACTAAAAGTTATAACCAGAAATCATGACTTATCTCAAGCAATTCGTAAAATTTAGCTACTATTCTAATAAAATAATGCTTTTTGTGAGAATATATTTTAAAGATATTTAAATTTTACATTCTCTTTAAACGAAACATTCTTGCACGTATATATAAATTTATTTCTTGTATTTTGGAAACATTTCTAACCATATGGATGAAATTTTATGATTATATTAGAATTTGCTTTTGAATTTTATTTTTATAGGTGTCTCTTAAAAAAGCGATTAAAACATTTTTAAAAAATAATGAGCAACTATTTTAATAAATATTTTCAACTTCCTCTATTTTAGCCTTTTAAATTCATCTATATAGGAGTCTTTTCAGAGAAAATATTTCACACGCACTCACACACAAACACAATCATTTTTTAAAAATAATGAGCAATTGTTACAACAAATATTTTCAACTTCCGCTTCTATGTGTGGACAGTATGGTAGTCACAACATAATTGACGCGTATGTTGCCAATCCTCTTTTAAAGTTCCGTTTTTTTT
>JAPMOQ010019658.1:2171779-2207990 GCA_026543055.1 Argiope trifasciata | reverse complement strand
TGAAAGAAATACACATTTAAAGAACTAGGTAATGAAATTTGTAAGAAGGTATAACAAATGGAATGTCAATTAATGACAGCTAATGAATGTAAAAAAAGACAAAAAATAGCTCTATTTAAAAATGACTATATATATATATATATAATTCTTAAAATTGGCGAATTGTGAATGAAACATAGTTTAATTTAATCTAATTTTCAACTTATTAAGTATCATTAAGTAGTCAAAATTTTTCGCTTCATATCTGTGAGAATCGTTAAGTAATTTTTTTTTCTATATAGAAGGCTATGGCAATCAGAAGTCTGTATTTGTTATAAGCAGCCGTTACATGGCTTAAAATGATGAAATTCAAAGCTTCATTAAAAAAATAAAAAAGAATAGTTTTATTAGCAAAACAGTGGATCTTTTTTTCATGTAGAATTTTACCATGCCAAGATATTTTGCAATAAATATGGTTAAAAAATTAAGTAAAGAAAAATAAAAATTAATTTAATCATATTTTAAAAATTTAAATCAAAAATTTAAATTTTGTAATATTTTTTAAACAATCCATTTATTGATTGAAAATTCACAGCATAAAATATAATCCTTTACTTCGTGTAAAGCATTCCTCCAAATCGAAATAAATATCCACTTCTGACCATTTAAAGTGAACGCCCTGTTAATACTAAAATTGCTTTGACTGCAGTATGCGAACAAAATAAAAAGTACAATTAGTAGAAAGTCTCTAAAATGTCAAAGAGCAAGTCTGCCACCTTCCTTCCCAATCACGCGAGTAAACTTTATTTAGCCTCTAATTCGACGCACCATAACATTTATGCATGCTCCCAGTCACGTACTCGAGATCAACAATACTTTACTATATCCGCTCCCGTCGATCAGGGACAATCCGGCTTCTTTCTTTTGTTCATTTTTTGGTGCAATGCTTCTTTGGTATTCAGAGGAGCAGCTTGCTTTATTGATCAGTACCTGGGACTAGATTCCTTGGTCTTCAAGGTGTGTAATTGTAAGCTAAACTGATTTTGGAGTTTGTTGGGGGAAAAAAAGGGGGCAGATTTTATGTGAGTTCTTCGTTTTATTTTTTTTTCAAGATTTCATTAAAATTCTCTTTTATTATTATTATTATTTATTTTAAAGGAAATATTTAGCTGAAATACTAAATAAAAAAACGCATTCTCACAAATGTTTATCAAATGTGAGAACGTGGTGTTGTATGGTTGATGTTTTTCAAGTTTCAAAATGCGTAGGCAGCTATTTGGCGACTTTTTGGTTGGCAAATTTCTCCCCAAAGTCGTCAACTTTTGTCGCCAAGATTGGATACGTTTTGCCTCTTTGTAACATATATATGCATATATTCGTTTTTCAGACGCAAGGGTATCCGAAACATGGTGATTCATCAGAACTCCGGATCAAATTTTTTAACAAAAAATCAAACAATTATAATGCATTGTATACGAGACTGATTAATTTTTTGTGAGTGTTTGCATTCTGCTTATCTAGTTAATTTATTACTCTTAATTATCAAGAAAATCACCTACAATCATTTATCATTAGTATTAATACTACCATATTGTTTTGTCTCTCAACTCTAATTCCTGTACTCACCAGCTTTCTTTTTCTTTCAGGTAAGAATTTTTCAGCTAATATGGGCTTTCCAATTCATAAAAATTTACTATTGTAAGTATGATGATTATTTTATAGAAATGTCCAATTTTTATTCTATTATATTTATACTAATTTTTATGAAAAAGTTTTAAAATATTATGCATTTTTTAAAAGTAAAATTTAAATTAGTGCATAGAGAAAGGTATTAAATGATCTATGAATCATTTGACCTCAAACATGAATATGTTTTTTTCCCCGTTAAAACAGAAGATTTGGTTAGAAGAATAATAAACGATTCTGAAGAAAATAACAGTGAAGATGATAGTTTGCAATTTCAATTAGAAGCATAGATAATTTCTGAGATAGTACTTTCTGAGAAAGAGGGGGAAAGAGGAATGTAAAATTCCTGGGTCTTAGATTCAGGAGAAGGTCCTCGAATTTAACATAAGAAAAAGAAAGTTTTTGATTTTAATTCGAAAGTAACTAATGCATGTGATGGAGAGGAGAGGGAGCATGTCAGTTATTTGTTCCTTCCTTAGCTTGATGAACTTGAATGCTTTTATGTGTTTATGAACGGTATTCTTAAATTAGATATATTTTATCTTCTATTATTAATGCGAGGAAGAAATGAAAAGGCAAAATATTGTTACAAAATGATTTATTAATACATCTCATACAAAATACCCATATTTAAAATATAGATTTCCCCTCAATGCTTATTTCCTTCGACATGAAAATAGATGTAAATTGCATGTCATATTGATTGTGACCTGAATAATTATGACAAAATAGCTTTTTAACATTTCACATACAAAATATCCATATTTAAGTTATACACGTCTCTAGAATCTCCCCTCCTTCGGCTTACTTGCAAAAAAAATAAATTGCATGTCTAGCATTAATTATAAACTTATCTTCACTCTTTCCTTTGCATTATGCATCCTATCAATTGTTGTCAAAAAGTTCAAATATTTGAAATGCTGCAAAAAATAAAGATAAAAATATGGCAACTTTAAGAAAAGCCTCTTTATAGAAAATCCTCTAAATAGATTTAATATTTTTAATTCTAAAGATAGATTTAAAATTTATTACACTTTCAAAAATTTTAAATTTTTAAAAATAATTTTGATGTAATGAGTCCATTTATTAATTTTCTTCATACGAGTATCATCAAAAAAGTGATGGAAGTAAAAAAAAATCTTGAAAAATTATCCACAATAATTTGTTTTTGATTTCTTTACATATAAATAAAAAACCGATAATTATTATGATCGATTATATGGATATAATACATAATTAATAAATGATTAATTGATTAATAAATATTCAATGAATTAATAAATTAATGAATAATTTATAATGTTCTGTTATACTATAAATTTGTACTTTAATTTATTAATCTTATTAATTTTCTTAATTCGCAAAATAAATACATATTGCAGTTTTAAATTTTTGTAATTAATATCATTGCATTTTTCACAAATATTTTTATTTGGTATCTATGCTCATAACATTTTTTCAATTGTTAATTTAAAACCCACCTCGGCCTTAGGCAGCAAGCAGCCTTGTCTCTGTAATAAGCAATCTGCCACTGCCAATCATTCAGAAATTAGTAATTTTAATATTGTTTTCTCTTTTTTTATAACTGATTTGCAAAAAACAAAAGAGCCTTCCACTTAATTTTTTTATTGTCCCAAATTTGTTTTTATTGCTTTATATATAATTAATGCATATTAAAACTTATTTCAGTGCAGTTTAACAAGATATCTCCTTTCCTCACAATTGAATTAGTTCCGTTGTTTGAAATCAAATTCATAGGCCACACTCATGAGCAACGACATAATGGAAAATATATAAAAAATATCCCATTACTCTCAACATGAATAAAATAGTAAATCTTTCTTCATTCTGTTGAGTGAGCGCATTCACAGAACTTGTTGGCTTATCCATAAACTTGAGTTGATGGCTTCGATAACCTTTTACCATCAATTCATTTCGAGTATGTTTGACATACAGAGAGGAAGAGGGTGGGTAGAGAATTGGTATAAGTACTCATTGAGTGGCTGACGTAGGTGGTGACGACACATGACAACTGTTGGCCTTTTGATACCAGAGGACGATGTAAGCAAACAGCGTGAAAGATTTATTTGCCGTTTTCGTATAACGATTAGGTTTGTACAAATATTGTTTTGAAATAATTTGAATAAGGAATTAATATTTTATCGAAATTCAGAGTTTCTTTTTGGTGAATTTTAACCGTAAAATCAATTTAGAAATTTATGAGTGTTTTGGGGCATTATAGGAAAACAGCGTTTTTTTTTTTTTTTTTTTTTTTTAATAAAAAAATTTGTTTTTTGGAGGGGTTTTTTTTTTATTTTTTTATCAGTTATTTGTATAATATTTTATATAGGGATTTTTTTTATCGTTTTTCAGAAGTTTTAAAAGCTTGATCTTAGGATTCTTGCAAAATATTTTATCATGAACCAAATGCCTGTGAAATGAATGAAAATATGAGGAATATGATTAATAATAAATTATATGGTTGAGAATAATGTTGGATTATAATATAAAAATGCAGTGCTGCTATATATATATATATATACAGAGAAAAATTTTAAAGAAATAAAAGAACACTTAAGAAAAAGTGTTTTATTCTAATTATTGGAAAATGAGGCAAGCTATCTTTTTATACATTACTAATGTGGGAGGTGATGCTGGCTTAGAATAGAAACAAGGACCTTTGGATCTGAAAGCCAGTAACATAACCACAGGGCAAAAGCATGCTCATGTCCCGTAGATGTTCTCGGTCTTATTGAGATATCACCACACTACCCTGGATTCAAGGCACTTTTACTAACTTTTCACAAGTTTTTGGATCCCAGAGAATAAAAAATGTTTCGGTTATGTCTGTAGCCAATTTTGTACCGCATCTATGACTTTTTCATCGATTGTAAATATTCTCCCCCTTGGAGCTTTATTCAATGGTTTAAACATGAAAATCCTATGGTTACAGCTCTTCAAATCACAAGTCATTTATTGATTCGACTGTTCGTGGGCAGAATGTACCGTTATCTTTCAGCAGGATGGCACTTTTTTCGCAGTTTAACTCGACGAATTTGATTTGATTTCTTGCATTCGATAAATAATTTCCATAGGTTTAATACCTTCATGAAAGAATTATTGTAATTTCATCATGAGAGAACTATTGTAATTTCATCATGACAGAATTATTGTAATTTCATCATGAGAGAACTATTGTAATTTCATCATGACAGAATTATTGTAATTTCATCATGAGAGAACTATTGTAATTTCATCATGAGAGAATTATTTTATTTGTAAAGCAACTGCATCCAGCAAACATAAGGCATCTGATACAGACAACTGATTCCGGACGGCCACACTCCATTTGCATTTTTTTTTTCAAACGAGCTTGCAACTAACTCTTTATACAAACAAATAAGCAAATACTAAATTCTGAACTAGTGAATTGGGTGCTTGTAGGACAAGTACCATTGGAAAATCAATTACAGGGAAAAGAAAAGAAGCGAAAGCACTTTTAACGTTTTCAAAAAGGAGAAACGAAAAAGGAAGCAAAGAGGAGGTTGTAAATGAAGCTTTTCAACGCTTTGTACAGAATATCATTGAAATGCAAACCTTGAAGCGTGACGTGAGAGTAGAAGAAATTGATTTCGTTACATCTTAGTCCATTCTCTTGTAATGAATAAAGATGAAAGCGTTTTTACACTTTCATTGTATTCAAGCTTTAAATGCCACCTTTTAATTAAATGTTTAAATGCTGAATTGATTACTGTAAATAGCATTTTCTTTTACAGTAAATGCATTTTAAAGTTTCTTAAGATCCCTGTAAAATAAATTCATATTCAATTTGATTTTTTCTATTTATGAACGAGGTTTAGTTAAGTATAGAAGAAATCAATTTTATTATATTTCATTTCATTTTCTTTGAATAAATCAAATTGAGTCTTTTTAGTCTTTTAATGTTCTCAGATTTTGCTGAGAACATCTTTTCAGAAGTGCTGATTTTGAATTACACGTTTGGAACTAAAATGGTAATTGTAAATAATTTTTTTTAATTTAAAGCAAAAAAAAGTTTAAATGGTCTCACAAAAATTTATATTGGCACTTGATAAATTTATTAACTGATTCTGACATATGTAAATCAAGATCATGTATCATTTTTAATGTTCTGTTGCTTTTATTCTTAATTTCAATTTCACCTTTTTTGTAAATTTAATGAAAATTGTTTTCCCACTTATTTCCATACTTTTACTTAATTCATTGATAACTTTACCTTCTTGCTCTTCTTCTTGCATACAGCCGACCACCCCGCCACCACTGAACAGATAACTTTACCTGTATCATCTAATGGTTTTTACGGCAAATCAAATATACTTAAATCATCAGGTGATATGTCTAATAATTTATTTAAAATCTAATTAAAAGTTGTTGAATTGATATTTTTCCCTCTATAAATTTAATGATTGAAGCCTTCATCATGCTCAATTTACGACTTGACGAATTCGCTTGTAAAGGCATGACTTTTTTTGAATCAATAATGTCAATAAAATAATATTTATACAATATAAGAAAATGATTTTTACGTTACAGTTTATACTCAAAATTTTTAATTTTCCATCATTTATGAAGCAATATTAACCATAAACCCATAAATTATTAAAATTTCTTCTAGATTCTTCGAGCAAGAATTTCAAATTTCCCCTTCTCTTTGACATGATTCTGTTTTGATAATTTAAATATAACATGCTTCATCTAATATTTCAGTATTATTTTATTTTTTTCAATAGAAAAAAAAAACCCCATCTCATATAAAACTTTGTATTCCTTTCTTTATATAATCAACTATATATATGAGAAAGTCACTGTATGTCACATATGTGTTTAATAGTAATCGGTACTATTTTAATTAGTGTAGAAATATAACAGCTTATCAGGTTTGGTACAGTTTTCCGTGTTGATGAATTTTCTATTAAAATTTAATCCCGTTTCAGAGCAAAATTTATAGTCTTTTCTTCTTTTTTAATAAATATTTGGAATTAAACTCAGTAGATTGAAAATTTTTATTTACTTCTAATTTTTAAATGAATAATTATTGGTTTCCCTTTTTGAAATTAATCATTGTAGTATTCTTGAATAACAGAACAGAAAAATCTTCCTTTTAAAAGAACTTACAAATTCCTTGATGCCGCAAAAGAAAAAAATATTGATGGAGGAGATCGTTTAAAGTTTAAGTGAAAATTTGTATGAAAGTAAAAATAATACAAACCAAATCCCTTTTCATATATTCCAAGTAAAACATTTTAAAAAGATGCACACAAAATATGTAGAATAACGCTCAATTTGTTTCTTATCATTGAGAATTTCTTCTTCTTTTTATTGTAGAAAATGAACGTTAAAAAATTATGTAAACGGTATGCGAAAATTCTGTGTCATTCGATAAAATTTAAAACGTACGTTTAAGAACATATAACTATATTTAATTCAATAATTTTACAATTTTTTATGAAATTAATTTAAAAAATAAAAAGAAACTAAGAAAAGACGAATTGTTTATATGTGAGAACACTAGATCCCCAAATTTTCCAGAATATTCCTAGATCAAAAATTTTCCAGAATCAGAAATACTTCGTTTTTCTTTAACAATGAATAGCATTTATTTTAGCAGTATTTGTCGGAAAGAAGATAAGAAATAAGAAAATAAGAAAAAAATAAGGTTCAATTTACTAAACTTTATGAAAACAACAAAAAAATGAGTTACTGTTTAATTATATTCCATCGCATTTGACCCTAACTAGGCACAATTCTGTTATTATTTTATTTTTTGATTAAGTAGGGCTTATAACATCATCCCAGGAAGCAAAGCATCTGTATAATTTCAACACCCTTCATTTATTCTCTGGTCTATTTTGAAACTGAACATAAACAAAACCCAATTATGCGCGAGTAAAAGTTTTCCTAAATAAATAGGCTGTATGAACGTCTTTCAAAAGGAGATATCGGGACAAAATCATACATATTCCCTTCATTGCATTCAGAAAAAAAAACCCGTTAATTAGAAAGAACTATTTTTTAATTGCTTTTAACCATATATTAAAAAAGAAGAAAAATTAAAAGATCAAACTAAATTCGTGAAAACGTGTAGATCAGAGAGAAAATTTCTAATTATACTTGAATTGTAATCTTATTTATAATGTGTTTTCATTTTTACATAATACGTGTCACAAATTTTATACTCCATAAAATAATTTCGTAGTTTTGCAATCATCTATTATTTAATGAATCTAAAATTTTTGCGACAAACACTTTTTTAAAACATTTTTTTTTTTGATAATGAAACTACTAAATTTAACAAATTATTTTTTTTGTGTTTTTTTTAGTTTTCAAACTTCGTCTATTATGCTGTTTAATAAGGCCTTTGAAAAAAGTAAAAACCACCTCATCTGGAAATTTTAGCAAAATTTTTTAAAAATTAGTTTTTTTAGTTTAATTTTTATTTATAAGTAAAAACAGAAAGATATAGAACAATTAGTTCAACCTCTGAATTTTTTTTCATTTAACAGCTGTGCAATAAAAATTAAAATGTTTCTAATTGGATTTGTGTAGCAAAAATTGGAAATTTAAAGCTAAGGTTTTATTATTTTTAAAGCTAATCTATTTAATATATTTTTAATAAGAGAAACGTACATAAATACAAAATATAGGAAAATACGAGTAATTTCATTCAAATTTGAAAGAAATCTTTAATATTTTTAGCCTGATAAATTAATTTTCATTACATTTGTAGCTTTCTAACAAATTTTTCTACATTCAGATGATATCTGAACATATACAATTGTCCAAATACTGGTGAACATGATAATTATATAATTTAAAAGCTAAATAAACAAAAAAAATTGCATATGTTTAGGAATTAAATCGGGAATTTTTTATTGAACTTTGAATCAACCATTTAAAGGCTGACTGTCTAATGGTCATTTCTTTTGCTACTGTAAATGCAATGATTCCAAGATGTAATGTATTAAGTAAATGAAATTTGATGTAAGATAAGATTTTATTACTACAGTTACAACATCTGAAGTGTAGACACCTTTCAAATTTGGAACTAAATCCTTAAAGTATCAATTTTTCTGACAGTTTGTCCTTTCATAAGCATGTAAACGCGATAATTCAAAGCCGCAATTATTTAAATATAGGAAATTTGGTATGCAATCTTCTTGTAACTGGAGTTATAGATCCTCATTCAAATTTTAGTTTCAATCTGTCAGAAAAAAGGCATCGAAAATGCAAATTCAACTGTAAGTACTTGTGTATTAACCACATGATAAGAATCAACAATCAAATATCAAACGATAGATTCAGTAAAAATTCTAGATTCATGATATAAACTTATATTTCGTAAATATTATTCTCCATTGAGATTCAAGGCATTCGCGATATTATTTAAGATACACAATTTTACTCAGGGGATGATATATAACAACTTCACTAGAAAAGATGCGAGAATGTTTTGGGGAGATCATTCATGTTCGCTCAGTATGAAGTTAAAATCGGAAAGCGATATTGTCTCATGTAACCTACGACGCACCTTTAAGAATGGTTTTCATTCATCCAGCTACGAAGCATTCAGTAAGATCTTGGATGCGCAAACATTGTACAGTAACAAGTACTTGTCCCGCCGTGAAAAAAACTTACTATTGTCAACTCTTCCAGCTCATACGTAATCTTCCTTTTACGCTACTAAATGAAATCTTATAACCCACCTTTGCAGCAATTTATAAAAATTCAAAGCAAAACTTGAAATTCCCATTGATATTTCTACTATCATTTTTTAATTCTTAAAAATAAAAAAGTCGTCTTTATAAAATAATTTAAATTCTATGATGGATTATTTTTTGCACTCTTATGGCTAAACAAAAACAATCAAATATGAAATTACGATGCTTTCAATTCAAACTTTTCAAGAATTGATATTGTTTAAAAGCGTTTTACTTTGAGCTAATCTAAAAAACTTCTACTAAAGTTAAGAACTTACTTCCAGCACTAATGCTTTCTTTTAACTTCCTTTTTTTAGCGTTAGATCACCTCTTGAAATCGATCGACAAGACATATCTCTACTTATCCCAATCTTTTCATTTTATTCTTCTTCGCAGATTCTTTATAAGATACGGTGTTGTTTCAACTAACCGCTGTCAAAGTTGTTCAACGAAAAAGAAGAATGAGGCACAATATCTGCTTCCTTTTAAAACCCAACTTTTTTCACCCTGACTTCCTCTTTGAATTAATTATTATTATTATTATTTATGTATGCGATAATTTAATCCTTGTCACTTCTGGTTTATCGAAAAAGTTTATCGGTAATGCATACAAAAAGCAAAATTAATAATTAATGTTTTCCATTGTCGGCTTAGATTATACGAAAATTTCAGTGTGATACTTAAGGAAAAATTTATTCTTTCTAGAAAACAAGTTCTTTTGTTTATTTTCAAAAAAAAAATTTAATGAAAAAGTTTTTTTTTCCTTAGAAAAGATCAAAGGAAGTCAAAAATTTACCATCACATTTTAAATTTAATCTTTCTCATTAACTTCGATATCGATCCTTTATTGCTTACTCAAAATTGGTTAAGTTTTTCTGACAAAAATATTCAGATAAATTTCGAATATATCTATACTTTTAGGTCTACTTTAATGAATTACATATGTTATATGTCATTAACTACAGATAGTCATTTAGTATATTTATGCAAAAATAAATAGGATTTCTAATTCTCCTTTCTGGTGTTGAAGTCGCTTTCTTGATATTTGTATTATTTGCCTCCCGTGATATAAACAGTAAAATTTATATTTGTTTTGCTGCACATTTTATTGTCTCGATTTAACTTTAGCATCATTATACACTAAAGATATCCAATAATTCATCAAAATATTACAATTGTTCTCTGTCAATTAACTGAACGCGATTTCGTTGCCCTTCAAAATGTATGTGAAATGCTGCTTGACAACCTGCTTAAAGACGCGTTCATTGTTTTCAGTGGTGAGGCTCACTTTGAAATCTTTGGTTTATGTCGATCGACCACGGACCATAGCTCACCTCTAGAACAACATTCGCGAGGCCATTGCCAACATACCGATTGATATGCTGCAAAGAGTGGACACGAACTTCAAAAATCGACTTAATCAGTGTATGCTTAATAGGAGTCGCCATTTAACAGATGTCATTTTCAAAATTGTATGAAAAAAATAGGGATATTGCGTTCTCAAATAAAAAAGAATTAAAACAATAACTGAAGTACTATTGTTTTTATTGATCTTTCAAAGAAGTAAGTTTCTCTGGCGCACCCTGTAATAATAACAAAGCATTGATAAAAATTACTTTCCAGTTTGGATCCCTCCACTTTTAAGGTCAATTCTGCTCCAAAGTTTGCAGTTTATATAATTTTGTTCCACAAGTAACGCCCTATCAGTAACAAAATTTGGGTGAAGTAATGTATAATCATTTATTTAATTCGAGTAAATAACAGGTTGCGATTTTAAGGCATAACTATGAATATTACACTTTTAAATATTCGAAAATAATTTATTGTCCATGCACCATTGAATAATTTATCTGCATTAATATGAATTAGAATGTCTTCATAAACATGTAATTAAAATTCGTGTTGCACTTGGCGCTAGATTCATCGAAAGCTATCTCATTTATTCACTCAGTTTTATCCTCTAATGAAGAATTCTCGTTAGCATATCAACACAAAAATGCTTCTAAACACTCTAAAATAAATACAGAATCGTTGAAATTCTTATTTTTTTAGATTTTATTAATCGATTACTTTATCTAAGAAATATATCTTATTTAATAAACTATTCAAAAAATATTTTAAGATAGTTTACGGCGTTAAAGGCTTTTACAATGTATCAGTCTCTTGATGTTCCAACCAAAATTATTTAAACATTTAATTCAATTTATTTAGCTTTTTGTTTCCATCTACAGCAAGGTATAAATACTAATAATTATCAGCAAATAAACAAATATTACTAACTAACTAAATATTAAAAACTGAACTAATATTAATTGCTTCTCGAATAGAAATATTTTTTTAAAAAATGTTCTTATAGTTTCTTTTATGAATTTGAAAGAAATTATTTTATTCAGCTAGTTAAAAATTTAAAAAAGAATCGCTTAATAAAAAAAAGTCACACGATTTCTTGTTTTTATAAAATGTATATCTATAAATAAAAACAATATATTAATATAATTTATTATATTCTTTGAAATTTTAAAATGCTTTAAAACACAAAATTCATTTGTATCTGTTTACTTTGAGCGAAGAAAAAATAAATGGAGGTAGAGATTAGCTTAAAAAGTATAAATTTACATTATAAAAATAGTTGAACTAAGAATGGGATATTTATTATATCAGTGAGTAATTTTTCAAATATATCTCTTTGGAGTTCCCAATACTTTAATGCGATGTTTAAACACAAGTGAATATAAAACTACATCATGAAAAATAATCCATTGGAAGTTTAAAACAATATTTCGATCAAATAAGCTATATAAAAGAAACACTAGTGAAGCCAAATACAATTTAAATCTGTCCACACAGTGTATTATCGAACACACGATAGGGGAAAATTCCTGTTTCTCTTTTCTTGAACGAGCTCTCCGAAAACATCACAGTGCCCTATGTCTAAAGCAATCGTCAAACTTTCAGATCCTGCGACATCCATAAATAACCGTAAAACATTCATTGTATTGTTTCCCTTTCAATTCAGGCAGATGTCAAAATTTGTAGAGGGAAAGAACGACGTTAAAATGCGTCGGAAACACTCTTCGAACTCTGCCCTTACGTGATTTTCTATGCCAAACGAACTTGCTTTCTTCCTTATCCTACATTAAAATACGTGCAGCACGCTTTTAAGACATCTTGGGGCTACATCGGAATGAGTGTGGAACCATTTGAGGGTTAACTACTGACGGCAAAGGAGGGCTAAAAAATCATCGATAATGTAAAGATACCATGATCCTACTGCCGTTGATTTTTTCTGAAACATTGATGGCAAAAGGGGTCTAAAATGTATTTGCAGTTCTGGGAATCACTAATAATCGCTACTCCACTGGGCCAAAATTACTTTGACCAATAAGGATTTTACTCTATCCATGAGTAAAGGGTTGAAGGACTTAGATGTAAGCAAGTAGTATACGAACCGCCACTGAAATCCTTTATCTAATGTAAAAAATGAATCTTAGTCTCTCAAAAAAGGCTTTTTTGTTGCAGACATTCATTTCTGAAAATAAATAAGCCTTTTAAAATTAAAGTAACTTCGCAAATATTATCGATCTCCTTAAGTAAATACCCTTAAGTTAGTACAAAATACTCCCACGGTACAGTTTGAAGTAAATTTAATCAGTCGCACAAGTCTTTATTTCCATCCTTTGCCCCAAGGTCCATTGTCCAAATGTAAGTTAGTTAAAACCCATAAAGACTTCACATCCAAACAATAAATTCTTGTGAAAAATAACTGAAAGACGCGATTAATTTGAACATTTAAACTTCATCCTTTTAAATGTAGATAATTAAATGTTATTAACTATTCTCTTCAAATGCCTGCTTCCTTTATCTAAATTTCTTTTTTTTGATGTTGCATTTATATAAGAGAGAAGAATTTAAAAAATAACTAACTTCTCTAACCGGAAATCCTGAAAAGCAGTAATTTAGCATGAAAAGTTTAAAGGTGGTATCTCTTTGTTACTGGGGTTACCTTTAGGTCTTCTTAACTTTGTATTCCCACGCATAAAACTATAGTTGTCTTTACAATGTAAATTCCTTTTTTTGTTTTGTTTGTCAAGTTTTACTCCCCCTTTTTTTATTAAGTTTCTAATGTAAACTTTGAGTGTGTCAGTTCAGTAGTTTTTTGTAGCATTACATATATATATATATTGAAATATATTCTTTTTTAGACGCTTTTTACGCTACGGCAGGATTTTCTCATGAATGTAAAACTAAGACATGCGAATTGCTTTTATTTATTTCTGTTTTTACCATCATTTTAAAACCACCATGAATTGGCAGGATAAAAATATGGCAGCATCAGATGTTTAATGTTGTTTTTAAAACTTACATTTCAAATGAGACAAAAAAAAGTGTTCAAGTTAACTGGAATCTCTTATCCAAAACATAGAATTATGATAATATTATAGACTTGATTCCCCTTTTTTGTTTTTATTATTTTCAGTTATAAAAATGATAACGTAAATACAAAAATTATGCATTTAATATCCATGAATATAAATCCAGTAATTAAAACATTGATGAATATTGCAAATTATTTCCTAAAAAGGAAATAATTTTTTCCTTTCCTTAGGAAACCTATTTCCTAAGGAAAAAAAAAGAAGCACATTTAAGTTATAAACTCGATTAGCATTTCAAGTTGAGAGAAAATGATATATTAAATAGAGCCTATTGCCTTATGCATGATAAATATTAGAAAGAAAAAAAAAGTGTTAAAAATTATTAAACAATTAACAAGGAAAATGTGTCTCTTCCCTTCATATATGTGAAAGGGAAAATGGAAATTCAAATATTTCTAATTCTCTCTGGATTCCGTGATAGATCTTAAATTTTAATCTGGCATGTTCTGTTTCTATAATGATAATTAAGCTGTTTCTAGGAACACCATTATTAATCCAACGATTCAGTATGTGATATGCTTATAATTTCGTGGTAGTAGTGCTTTGATGGAAATATATGTAAGCTATTCGGAATTCTAGTATTTATTATCTATATACCAGTTATTTCACTCTTGTAGAGGATTATACACGAATATGTTGAGCTTAGGATATTCGGATGGCTGATTACTACTTCTGGGAACAATATTTAGATTATATTTCCTTGTTTCCATACATGAAACATTCTAGCATGCAACCAGTAATTATTTTCACTAGTTGTTATAAATTTAAACAAGCATGACCTTACATTATACGATTTATTTATATTTTTTTACTTTTGTAAATATGTATTGAATTTCAGAAAGGAATTCTATAAAAGTACTTATTTAAAACTTAATTTTGTAACTTTATTTAAAATCAAAATTTAATGATTATAAAATTTTGATTTTTAATACTTCTTTATTCAAACTTCTATTCTTCATAAAAAGTATTATAATTGGAATTTGACTATTTGACGATTAATTAAACAAATTTTAATTCCCAAAACTTTGATTCAAAAGTAACATTCAAAGTTATTCGTTTGATTCAAAGCTATTTATTTCTTTAACATTTTTAATACATTATATGTTATTAATAAAGAAAAAAATATTTAATAAGTAAAGCATGAATTTCGTCGTAATTTTTTTTAATTTTGAAAATAATTTTTTTAATGAGTAAGTGAATAATTTTAATAAACAAATTCTATAATGTACATTGAATATTGCAATTATCCAATAATACTTTAAAATAAACAGTGCAATTTACAAATACCCTTTTCAACTTTTTGCTGACTTTTTTTTACATAATCCAGCTTATTAATTTCATATGATATTTATAAATTGTATCATGCACATGCATGATCGGCATGAGTGGTAGTCAATTTTTTTTCTAATAGCTGTGTATTTCAAACTGGACCTTAAACTCCGAAATTCGGGATACTTAATTTTTGGACTGTAGATAATATTCTTCAAGATTTTATTAATTACGTATATTGTCATTAGGAAATTGCTCTTTAAAATTTTAAATATCTCTAATTTAAAATTAACCGACATTTCAAAGTTTTTCGATAAGAAACTTCCGAACATATTTTGACATAAAAGCCAATTTAAAAATATGTTAAAATTCTAAAAAGTAGGGTTAAATTCGAGTTAAACTCTAAAGAGAGAGTTAAAATTTTCAGTAATTCTAATTTTAATACATTTTTTAAATTGTTGTTAAGCTTATGTATTATAATAATCTTTAATTATTTTAGTTACTGGTTTCATGCCATGTTACGACGTTATGTTATAGTATTTATTATACTTTGCGATGTTATTAAATACGCTTTCATTTTATGTTCGTTGTCACTATATAATTAAGACCAATTTTCGGAAAGTTCGATTTATCAAGTTTATAAACAGCATCAAGCTGTTTATAACCTAAAGTTGAAATTTTCTTCAATTGTTTTTTGAAGTGAAAAATGATTTATTGTATTTTTTTTTTTTTTACTTTTTCAGTGAAATCTTTTTTATTATGTTTTTAATAGGGTACTTCATACTGTTGCAATATCCGAACAATTTTTGAGCATTAAAAGATTATTACCATTTAATCATTAAGGACAAATATAATAAATATGGGGATAAAAATGCATTAATAAAAATTACATAAGTACAAACGTTTTAAAATTACATTAATAACTAATTTATGAGATCAGAAAAGAGACGAAATTAGAGAGCTTGAATTATTTCAACTATTAATTATTAACTTTTGTACTTGGCGAGTGACTCTCACTCACCATTAAAGATGGTACATCGCTTTGACGTTTTATTTCGATTTTTTAAAAATACCTTCAAAGTAAAAAAGAAGATGCAAATTAATATAGAGGGAGAATTCAACTTAAAACTTTTATATATATATATTTTTTAGGAACAATAAATACGTTTTTATTGTAGCTGAATAATCATGCACCGAATTAATTTTCCGAATGCAAATTGTTAAATTAAAAAAAATCCAAAAATGGTATTGATTGAAAGAGGAATCGCTACATACACTACATAATCGCTAAGTATTTTAAATAGAATACTGTAAAACCTGAAGGAAATATTCATGTTCTTGAGCATGAGATATTTAACCATTTGTTTGTTATAAGGTTATTATAATACATTACTTCTTTAATACATGTAATGTAACTACGCTCTAAAATATTAATATTTAAGTTCGAGTCTGCAGTTAAAATTTTTTGTCAAGTTTTTTCGTATCTTCTTTTTTATCTAAATGATTAACCTAGCCTATACTTTTAGATAAACATGTTCCAGGAACAGCGATAAGATTGATTTAACAGCAAAATTGATAATGACTGGCATAGAGAATTGACGTCATCGTTAAGTGGAGTAATACAATATTCGCTATTTTTTAAAAGATTTTTTGGGTCTTTTTTTATTATTATTCACGACACTTTTTTATTTATGAATTATTGAAAAAAATTATATTACGATTAATTAATTTAATATTATTACGATTTTTTAATGTTTTCAAGTCATTTTATCTATATATGTAAGTTCAATCTGATTGTTTTCTTAACAATGAACGTTAATACTTACAGAAATATATAATTACACCATTGTATTTGTGTCTTTTCAAATCCATGGAGGGTCAAGTATTTTCAAAATTCATTCATTGCTTATTAATCGTCTTTGACGACTAGTTTGTTCGCTACAGATACTTATATTAAACTTCAAATCAATCGTTTAAATAAAGTATATCTTTTCGTCAACTTCTCAGTCATCAAATCTGCTTTGTTTTAATAGTCTTAGATATGTTCTGTTTATTCTGTATTCTGATGATGATTAGGTGTGTGCCGAAAGTGGCGTTGCACCAGTGAAAAGCTTGTAATTAATATTTTAAAAAATCGAATTTAAATAGCTATAAAAAGATTCTATTCAAACATAAATTTCCTATGCATATCTACTAAATGCAAAAGGAGCTAAAGGCAAAGCCAAAAACCGCACAAATATTGAAATAAAATAAAGAGACCGCAGTAAAAAGTAAAAGTGAAGGAGGTTTAAATGATTCAAGCAGAAGAGCCTACGTAATATTTCATAGTAAAATTATACTTGAAACATATTTAGTAAATTATAAAATTTGTCAAAAACAGGCAGTTTAACTTTCAAGACAGGAAAACAAAAGTAAGAAAAAAATTAAAGCATAAAGAGAAGGATAAAAAAAAATGGAAAAATAATACATAAATAAAAAATTAATAAAATATAAATAAATAAATAAAATGTAAATAAATAAATAAATATGAACAATAAAAAATATACATTGGCTCAACCTAAGAATCCATTTGTTAGAATCCATTTTCTGCAGAAAAAGCTAGATAAAGAGTTGTTTTTGCAATTTTTTCATATACTCACAGAATATTATCCACTTTTAACATTTGTTCTATTCACCACTTAGCTCATTCTGTATTCGAATTTTGCTAAAAGAAAATGTCTTTGAAATCAAAGCTTTATGAATAACACAAAAAGACGTTTTATCTTACTATATTTTGCGATATTTAAACCAATTTTTTTTTATTTCGTCTTCTTAGCTGGGCAGATATTACATATGATCTGTTTTTAGCTTTTCACTATGGAATAAAATCAGGAAATTAATATTTGACGAAACAGTGAAAATGGTTGGAATTTCAGAGAACAATGTAATCTGTTGCTTAAAAATATTTTTTAGCAACAGATTACATGAAAAAAATATTTTTTTAAAATGCTTTACTTTTTGAAAATTTGTTTCACACTAAATTAGTACAATTGGGAACATAATTAAAAAATTCATGGCTTAGAAATAACTTTTTTTAAACCATCCACAAGTTTCAAAATTTATGTTTCAAAAGCACCAAAATTTCGCTTGATTTTTAATAAATTAAAATTTCAAAAAATCGCTCCAAGATGTGCATTTTTACTCTCCAAAAATATATGAACCGTGTTTGATTTCAAGAACACCAGCTTGCACTCTAACACTCAAATTCATGTTTATTACTTGTCACTTCTAACAACCAGCTTGTTTTTCCAAAAATTCGGTTATATTTGATTTCAGATTAATTTTTTAGGTATAATTTCATGTCTATAATTCCACCAAATTGCTTGATATTAAAACCATGCTATATATATGTAGTTATTTATTTATGAATGTTTGCTGTTTTACGTGTAATTTGCTACAAAATTATGGTTACGATATTTAAATACTTCTCCTCAAACTATCATCTATATTACATTAAACTGGTAAATGCCACCCGGATTTACATCTAACCTCCAGAATTACACATAATTATTTGAACTACAATCTGCTTTAGGGACTTCGCTCAGTACTGTCTGGCTTTAGGAATATTTGAAGTTGCAGTATTTCCTGAGCAAACCCTCATTGCTTCAGACATTCATAGTCGCTTAGATATAAAGTAGTTTGCATATTAACGATGTGAATTAAATAGTATAAGTGCACATGCCTTAGTTAACATGTAACTGCATATAATATTAGAGATTTGTAGAAAACTGCAGAGCAAATTAACTAAGGATAATTATTTCATCTTTGCCAATAGAATTATTTTTAGCCATTTCTCATTGCACTGTTTTATTCGTTAATTAACTGTTTGCTTAAATTTTGAAAAGAAATGCCGTCATTAACATTGATATCTCATGAAAATTAAATTTGGTTATTGAACTGGTACTTTAAATTATAAAATATGCAAATAAGAATAATAATAAAACTTCAGACGAAGCAATGCCAGATTTACCTACTTTGCAATGACCTAATGACCTGTATTTTAATAAGAATTAGCTACTTTAATTTAGATTCACGTTTCAGCACATTTTTAGCATGTAAATGACTCATCTTATATATATATATATATATATATATATATATATATGATTTATTTATATTTATTTTATTATTATACTTCCTGCCTTACTTTCTCGTATATGTAATTTACCGATAGTATACTAATCATCAACTCGAAATTATTTTCCTATTTTAGACCTGCCTGAGTTCAAAAAGTTTTTGGAAAATATCCGTCTGTTTCTCTGTATGTGACACTTTCAGCTAGACGGATGGGATTTCGTACATGAATTCATTAGCATATGATTATATTTCTATCGAATTTTGAGCAAATACCATTTAGAGGAAATCTATCTGTCCGAATCTTCTAATAAAAGTTAACCCAATAACTGCAAAACGAAAAGATCTGGATACATACAGTTTCGATTTCAGAACTAAATACCTTCAGGAGAGTCATGCTTTATTTTTTATAAATTTTATAATAAAATAATCCAGATATAGATTACACGTATATCAGTCCCGTTTGTGTGATTTTATGAGTAAGGATTATATTAGAAATTAGACAAACAAGGAATTCATAATATGTGCTAGGAATCCAGCTTTTGCGAGCAATCTGCTGTGTCTGCTTTATGAGGAAATAACTGAGTGTATAATACATATACAGTAATGACCGAAGATTATGAATCTAGATTATTTGTGTTGAATGAATAGTAGACATGGCTTTAAAGGAATCTTGCATATGTCAGTAGAATGCAGCCCTTTTATATAAAAGGGATAAAACCTCAGAGATACCTTAACTCGAACCGACTATTTATATCAAACAAAAAAGTATGTTCTGCCGCCAAAACATCATGCGTTTTCATATGTTCATTATTGAGTGTACAATGCATCTATTGTAATTGCTGAAGTTTAGATACACTGAATCGACATTCATTTAAAACTAAATGTGGTCGATTTAGAATTTTGGTTAGATGCTTGTCATGGCATTTCCTTTGCGAATTTAGTAAAGCCACTTGTTTAAGCTCATTTCCAGCACCAGCTCTCAGGGGTGGTGAAAGAGGAAACCCCCTACGTTCAGACTGGATTCTCATGTGACCTGAATCAAAACATAATTGCTCCTCTTCTCAGCAGGAGACATTCTCTTCTTTTTTTATTAGTGTTCACATTTACTACTATTATGCGAGTTTGTGATCTAATATTGCAATTTTATAATGCTTTTATAAGTTAGTATTAATCAAATTTAATATTAATGAAATTAGTACTAATGAAATTTTAGTATTAATTAACTATTAACATTTATCAAGTTTAGTAGTAATCAAATTAGTATTAATTAAATTTAATATTCATCAAACATTAGTATTAATTAAATTTATTAATGATAAACCATCAAATCAAATTTAGTACCAATCAAATATTAGTATCAATGTAATAAGTGATACGTACATAGAATGACTTGAATCGTTAAATCATGCGTGTCTGCACTCTGTAATAAATATGTTCTTACCCTGAGAATCGAGAATCAAAAATTTAATATAATACTTGGATCCAAAATGTACCGCTCAGTAAATACTTATAATACAAGTATGAAATTATGAAACATTTAAGCACTAAAAATATCTCTAAATTCTCACTATCACAAATAGTTTATCACAAAATTGCCTAGGAAACAACCAACTAATAGAAGGTAGAACGAAGCTATATTTTTCGCTCACTGAAGAATGATAATGGTCGAAACTGTCAGAATTCATTGCCCATAAAAATAGTTTTATTTCTCTGTCTTAAAAGCCCCGATACAACCTAACATTTCTGATGCCAAGATCTTAGCTTCAAATCCCTGTAGGCACGTAATTTATCTAAAAATTGTCAAATATTTGAAATAAATTATTTTGGACAGTTGTCTGCAGTGGCAGACAAATATAAGATAAGGGGGAGAAAGTAATTATTTAGATCCGAAGGTAAACTAATTTAAAAGAGGATTTACTGCAGTTGAGAAATAAATAAATATCTGAAAAATTATATTTCATGCATTAGAATATATTAGGATTATTTTTATATTTTATCAAATACAATTAGTCTCATTCCAATGTTATATTACATTTATTTAAATATTAAATTATTTATAAACATGGATCTGTTACCTCATTAATATTGCATAGAAGCTGAATAGCGTCTTGTCATAAAAAAGCATTTTTATAATATATATGATATACTGTTCTTGTGTACTGAGTTTAATATGCATTAAAACAGGATAATTCATTTATGAGATTATTTAAAAGGGTAGGATTCATTACTTGTTCTATCTAGAGTTGAAAAATATCTAAATCTTCAGAACTTGATTAACATCCAAACGTTAATTCTTAGTTCCAATCTAAAAGCATGAAAATGCAGTTTATTATTATCTCTTGATAACCTATGATATTTCTTATTTCGAATATAAAGTATAAAACGAGCAAGTATTGTTATCGTTAAACAAATTCAAACTCGAGATTCTGTTTCATTAATATTGTATTAAAGCTGATTGGTGTTTTATCATGATTAATAAGAAGAAAAAAAAATGAAGCAAACGATGTTTACTAAAATTTAATCTAAGATAAAAAAAATATTTTGTTATTATGTGCTGTATTTAATATGCATTAAAATATATTTCATTTATTAGATTATTCAAATTGGATGGTTTCATTACCCGTTTTACCGAGTTAAAAAATATTTAAATCTACCCCTGGAGGTTGATTAAAACTGATTTAAATCCAAGTGTTTATCTAAAAAGTGTCAAAATTTAATTTATTATTATGTCTTGATATCCCATAATTGTTATTTTCTTGTATATGTATAAGAAGAGTAATTATTATTAAATTCAAACCTGTTTAAAATTCTAAATTTTGAAGAATCTCCTAGTTTTAGGCCTGCCTAGGTTCGAAACCGATTATTGAAATTATATTTACCTATCTGAGGACACATAATTCAAAAACGCTTTGAATTATTTGTCTAGTATATGGTATATACTCGGAACAATGAATATGTAAATTTTCGTCTAATTTTGAAACAAAATATATTCTGAGAAGATGTATATATTTGTCCGGATGCCCGAATATGTTAGTATGATACTACAAAAAGAAGCGAGCTGGATAAGTAAAATTTGGCATACAAACAAACAGTGAAAGTTTTGAATAGCTTTCAGATTTGGAATCACATCCGTTGGAGGAATGACCATCTGTTGGTCTATAATTAGAAAAGCTTGTTAACACTATAGCGTAAAAGTGTAATGATTTAAATTTAACGGATTTTGTTAATGATTTTGTGATTTAAGACTTTTTCAGATCTTGGTTACAATCTAAATCTTTATCAGATTTTGGTTGCAATTGGATTGGAAAAAAAGGCCTTCAAGGTACATATTCGATATTCTAGTGCTAGCTTATTGTTAACTATTGTTATTGGAAATTTATCCTCTAAAACCGTAAAATCAATAGGCTTCTTTAGCAAATGATGGCATTTATCAACATGTAGACGCGAATATTCAAACGACAAAACATAATCGTGACCTACACAGGAAATAAACAGCATAATTTCTTATAACGAGTCGAAGTTAAAGGCGTATAACCTTGAAAAGCCGCTCGAAGCGACCAGGGAGAAAACTCATCCAAATATTAAAGATAGTTGAACTCAAAAGACTGCTTCCAACCCGATCCCACAGCTTTTTAGAGTTCCCGAGACAAACGCAGAGAAAGTTCTTGGACAATCAAGTATATATCGGTTCCTATTGGCTCTATCACTAAAATTCTTGAAGATTCTAATACCATTTTGTTTCCAAATTCGCCTCCAAGTGTGACGCCAAGCCCAGGTATCACTGAGCTGTCATTGGATCAGCATCCAATAAAGCTGATCCTAAAATGGGCTTTCCTACCATCTAACTAACCGTTTTATGAAACAACATTATAGATTCGTAACAGTACTGACTGCATCCTGATGTTTATCGACAAAGATGGCACACTAATAGTACCCTCCTTAATTATTATTCATCAATAGTATGCAATAATAATTTTGCATTTATTAAAGATATACAAAATCGTTCCGAAGGGACTATTTCAATCGGTTTTATGGCAAGAAAGACAAATTAATTTTACACTTATTAAAGACATACAAAATCTTTCCAAAGGGACTATTTCAATCAGGTTTATTGAAAATCAGACTACCTAAAATATCAATATTCTGTAACATTTGGTCTAATTGTTATAGAATATTGATATATTGATATTTAGAATATTAAAAGTATTATTATTCTGTATTATTATTTTTTTATGTTAGAGAGTCATTATTTGTGTCAACTTTTATTAGGGATTAATTTTAAATTCTTCATTCGTGAAGTTTGATCTCCTTTTGACTTTTAATATTTTATAGAATTTTGATATATATCAATAGAAAGCATAATAACGGGATTTGCAACGTTCCCGCACCGAAACATATGCCTTCAAATTTATATTTTCTAAAAGTATTAATCTGTGTGCCAAATATTTGCTTTAATCTTTTCGTACAAAACTTAAGATATTCTGGTAAAATAGTATTTTCGCTTCAGTGATTGCTTCAATATCAAAAAATATCATACTTGTGTTGGAATTTCGCTTAGAAGAAATTATTTGTGTCAAAGAAATCCATTTCGGCTTTTTTTGTTGTGTGTTTCCAAGAAGTTTCAGAACAGTTTTCTTCTGAAAAAACTCGATTTTGGATCTTTGAAAAAAACGTCTATTGAATTTGTGGATGTGAAAAAGAAAAAGGTAATTATGTTATCTTTAATGAAAGACCTATGTCTTCACAAGAAAACAGACTGATGTTCTTCGATTCGAACAGTTTCAATATTGTGGCTACTAGGTCTTTTGAAATTCTTAGGTCTTCACAAATATATGACGCTTTGTAACAATAAACTTTTAGACAATCAACAATCATTACAAATGTAGTTTGATGACTTCGTTAAATATTTCACAACACAGATTGATGTCTAAAACAACTAAACATGTGTATAGCATTTTAAGGTTAAGTGCTGAGAGAATGATATATGATAAGTTAGAGTGATATATGATAAGTGCTAATGACAATCACAAAAAATAAATATCACTAAATAACATTATTTCTGAATTCTAAAATGTATAAGATAAAACTTTTTGCAATAATAAGTCCCATAGATAATGAAAAAAATATCGATTAATTTTTTCTAATTTAAAATATTAAAATTTTATAAAACGTTTGGTAATGTATTTTTTGTTATTGAGTATCTGTTTCTTATTGAACACCTATCCAAGAAGAAATCGTACAGAATTTTTTAGCTTTAATGCAATTATTTTCTCTATAGAGTACTTTGAACGATTTTCTTTATCTCGCATATCGTATCCCGCCATGTATAATTAGAATAATACGCCATCCTTAAATGCAATCAAATTAAAAGTCAAACCATCAATATATCATTGTCCACCAATGTATAGACTTCTGAGAAGAGCTTAAAAAATTTTCCCAGCCATTTTATCTGTGTCATTATCGGATACAAAAATCCTATCTTATATTTTGAAGAAGAATGTGAGGGAAACGCACTTTTTATGCTTAAATAAACTAATTCATAGGTATATGATAAAGCTTACAATGAATAAAAATTAGTAACGGACTTTTTAAACTTCAAGTTCTTTATTTACGTTATTTTATGATGGATTGTAAAAAAAGGACAATTAGTTGAGGTCTGTAATTCTGTAAATATTTTTAACAGCTTAAAAACTGCATTTTACCAGTTTTGTATTCGGTATTATTACTTTTTTTATGTTAGAGAATCCTTATTTGTGTCAACTTTTATTAGTGATTAATTTTGAATTCTTCATTCGCGAAGTTCGATCTCCTTTATTGTTGACTTTTAATGTTATTATATATGTTCATTTAAAGTTAGTTCCAAATTACAATTAGCTAATCAATAGCTATCAAATTTGAGATATTGCAACAACATAACAGTCCATTTAGACGAACACATTTTCTAATCATATGCATAATGTCCGTAGTGTAAGTTGAATTATCCTGTTAATTAAGGCTGACGGCTTTAAATATTTCCTGTTCGGTGTTCGATTCCAACAAAGATTAATAAGTGTGTGAGCAAAGTGAATGTTTAATCTGACCTCGAGGGTCAAACGTCCTCCCTCTAGTGGATGGTAATATTCCGAGGGTTGCAAACTGCTCAGGTGTCTTTCATTCCATTTGGTCCTGATTCAAAGTGAATGTCAAATAACTCCATATCACTTGCAAAAAAGGAGCTTTGGTATGATGAACAAAACTATTTCAGTAGTGTGAAGAAATGATTAGAATGTAACGAATGATTTATCAGAAATCTACTGTATTTGTAATGTGTTCTTTCTAATAAGTTTTAAACAAAATATTTTCGACTTTATATATATATATAGTTTGCAAGAATTCAAAATCTCCAATAATATCTATTATTAAGATTATGCTTGCAATGTTTTCTGTTTTATGGAATGTGTTATTTAGAGATTGCTTTAATTTATCTTTGTGAATCGTCCTTTTTGTGATTTTTTGGTTCATTAATTTCTCAATGTTTTTTAATGCATATTCCAAATTTTTATGTACTTTCTCTTTTTATTTTTCTTATGTATTCTATAATTCTTATCACCTGACATTTAAAGCAGTTTTGAGATTTTCATACCTCAGAAAACATATTGAGAGTAAAATATTGCATGCCATCCAATAGGGAAATTATTGAAAGTATATCATATATTCAAACATACATTTAAAAAATTCTTTCGAAAAAGATGCGTTTACCTCAAATTTTGAAATTATTTCAAATTTCTTTGTAGGTGCAATTCTTAACGAATAATTTTTTTCAAACTATTAAAAATGAAATTCCGAGAAAACAACTCGCCTATTTTACTCAAAGCAATTTTGCTTCTCTAGATTAGTATTTGAGATAAGGTATTTCTAAGTTATTTTACGATGTAAGTAAGCTATAATTTGATTTTGGAGAATTTTTCACTTAGGTTAAGAACGTTATATCATAATTTTGGATTATAAATATGAATATTTACTTCTTTACGTCAAAACATAAGGATCTTTTGAGGATTTTCCCCGAAAATGAGTTGGGAAGAAAATTGTATTAAAGTGCACGTGGAAAAAAGTCGAAATTTATTTGGAAACTCAAAATTATTTTTTGCCATAAATTATTAAAAAGGGGATATAAGTGTTTACTTCTAATTTATGCAAAACACTTTCCTTGTCGAATGCGTATAATTTTAAATCCTTTTTTATACCTTTCTTTTAGTTAGATGTCTTGGTTTCTTTAACATAAAGGATGGTAGGCGGATATGATGTAACTGTAAGAATTAAATTCATATGTTTGACTTTACCACAAACCAGCGAAAATATTTAAATTACATATTGTGGAGGGACGAGACTCTTTATAGCTTCATTATTATCAATTGGCAATAGTTTTATTATTTTCCAACTTTCCCACTTCACAGAACAAAACAAACACGAACACAAAAATACATGACTCTCACTTAGACTACAATTTAATACTGACTACCAATAAGGATAATGGAGAATATACTTTGAGGTTAATAAGGTAACGCCATCTATTGTATCAAAAGAGAAAGTAATAGAGTTATGTAACCTCAACAATATAAAATACTTTCGACAATTCTAAGTAATTCAAAATTGCGAATATAGTTTCTATACATATTAAGAGAATGTATGTAAGGATTTTAATCCAAATTGATCAGACTTGCATTAAAGCTAGATATCTGAAATTGATGTATCTTGATTTCTCAATCAAGTATAAGGTATTTTTATTTATCTTTCTAGGATCATGGAAAGTATATTTACATGAAATTTATTAATCTTTGTACGCGATCTGGCAGATTTTTAAATAAGAGAGAAATTTAGATTTTTCAGTTTCTTTTCTCGTGCAAACTGATATGTTTTATTTATCCTCTGATCAAGTTAAATTTATTTAATATACTAAATGAATCCCTTTTTAAAATTATATTTCAAATCTTGAAATATTTTTATACTGTTGTTTCAAGAATTAATCTTTACAAAAGTTAAAAGGAGAGTGTAAACACATACTTCATGTTGAAATTTGATTTAGTTCAACTATATATAAGTGTGTGCTGTTTTCTACGAGGAATTTGGCCTTTGTGTTTCTCAGCAGGAAAAATCACAGTAATTATCCCAAAAAATTGAGCAATTTGTTGTTAAAAAGTATATTAGATAAAGGAATTCGAAGAACGCAGTGATGAGAATAAACAGAAAATAGAGCCTTTAAATTTCTTACTTATTTAAAAATGCTTTCTAAATGGATAACTTAATAAGAACCTCTCTCTCTCTTTTTGCTTTCATAGATCAAGATTTAATATTTAATGATTAAAATCTCAACGGAATACGAACATTACATCAATTTAAAATGCTAAATAAAAATAATCAAATCTCATTAATTTTGGATTCATTTATGCATTAATATTTTAATGTACCGAATAATATATAAAAAAAGATTAACTAGAATGAAGTCATTAAATAACAAATTGTTTTCATTGCAGATAATTGTAAGCTTTTGAAAAAAGAGTCTTATTAGATAATATCCTTTAAAATCTATCCAAAAGATTCAAATCTCGAAAATTTTTATAGAAACTTACTTTCAGATGAAGCAGTCATGCATTTTTAATTCGATAGGAATATTTCAATTTCAAATGAATTTATGCTACCAAAAATATAATAAGTGGTTATCCTTTTTAAAATTTTATTTCCATGTTTAATTGAAATTTCCTTCTTAATATTTTCTTTTTTTCTTTAAAGAAGCATCTCATTTGATCTTTTTTATACAAGACTCAATTTTCTTATCTTATTATTCCCGTCAAAATGTTATTAATATTTCCTATTCTTTTCAATTAAGTAACCTTTTTATCGAAATTACGTTACAGATTATTTATTTGTTTGCATCAAAATAATTCAAATGCTGTAAAGTATTTTGCATATGTCTTTGATGAATGCAAGTTCACTGAAGGTATACATATTGAAGTTCATTTTAATGTAATAATTTAAAGCTCTAATCCAAATTTAGCAGTTATGTTTTAATTTTAATATTAATAAATTTTTTAAAATTATTTCTTGAGCATTCAGCTAATGGGAATGAAATTTGCGACAGCAGCGTTTTTTATTTAATTAGTGACAATTATATCCAAAATACTGTTAGCTTGATAACCGTCTGTATAGATTGGTCCATCTTCTACATGTCATAACTATGCTGAATTAATTACTAATATATACATATCAAATTTTGGACCAAATCCGTTTATACCATTAATGGGGCGATTGTTAACGACCTATCAGTGTGTATCTGACATCTTGTTAGATTTTAGTATTCGTTACTTGCTCTAAAATTATAAATATGTATCACATTTTAGATTGTGCAATACATATCTGTGTATGCGTCCATATGTATACATGTAAACCCGATGATTAAAAAAAAACATCACAAATGATATAAGGGAAATTTGGTTTGGAATATTGATTCCAAAATTATACACCTTTATCTAATCTATACAATTATCGCTGTTCAACAAAAATTCGATACTTACATTTTATTTGAATAACCAGCGGGTGACCGAGCTCCGCTCGGAGAAAACAGGTATCGAAGCTAACTCAAAGATTTAAATTTTCAATTGTGATTTATCAAAACAATACATGCCATAAGAAAATTTGTGAAACCATTGGTGAAAAGATAACCGGTTAAAGTGCACCATTGTAAACTATTCTAAACAAAGTTAGAGTTTGGAAAGGGAACTATTCTATACAAAGGTAAAGTAAAGGTAAAGATTGAAGTGTGTTGAAGTTCAATATTTTTGACAAATTTATTTAGAAAAACCAAACATATATACATACATAAGAAACATATTATAAACCTATAAAAGCATAAACATAAAACTTTATTAGTTCGCCATATTGACTATAGATGGCAGCACGTTTCCGCTTGAAAATTTAAGTAGCCATTATGGCGAACTAATAAAGTTTGAAAATATCCTATCTGTAACTCCGAACTGCTCGACGGTAGCGCTTCAAAACCGGCGCCAATCGATTCCTCGTGGCCAAAAACCCCAGACCCCCAAGTTTACCGGAGTTTATTAATTCTGGGGCGATTTTCGACATGGCAACCATTTCTCGTATTATAGTATAAGATATAAATATTTGAACTATAAATATAAGGGATCTTAGCATGTTTAAGTCCAAAAATATTACTACAAATGAATATTCTAATAACATTTTCAGCTGTTCATTCAAAAATTTATTAGATTGCATTATAATTGTCCCTCGTTTCTTTTTAATACAATTTTATAAAATCAAACAATATCTACTACTACTACAGTATTCTGGAACGCAATATTAAAAAAAAAAATCAATAATTTGAGGCAAATTGAAAGGGAAAATGATAAAAATGTTTTCCCAAAACTTTCACGCAGGCTTTTTAATAAAAGGACAACCCCTGCCCCACTTGTTTTCGCATAAACCTATGGGCCCTCGGTAAAGATGTGAATGTTTTACATGGCATTGACGAACAAGAGATACGAAATATTGATTATTTAGTGTGAATCTAGCAATATTACGATCTATAATTTAAGTTTTTAAAAATTACAATTGTAGTCAAAATATCACATACCAAATTTCATTCATTTAAGTCATAGTATTTTTGAGTTATTCGTTTACTTATATGCGGATTTGTAAATCAACAGACATTTTATATGTTGAATCTGTAAACCAAATTTTGCAAATATCCACCTATTTACATTTTCTAGTTATCATGTTCTCTTGTACGCCGAGAATCAGACATGTGTGTTGCGGTCTCTCAATTTGTATCGCAGTTTTTGCATCATTACTTTTTATGCATTTATATTTAATATTTTTGCTTTATAAATATATATTTACCAGTGTCTTCCCTCAAAAATTGCGATTTACAACGCACAAATGCGCGCACACGCTTTTTATTATCAGAACCTTTTTCTTTCGGCTGTCATGCTGACAGTGTCACATAGTGCCATCTTGGGCCCGATTTCATCATTGTAAAACTGAGTGTAAGTTCAAAAACAAAAGAAATGATAGATAAGCTGTAAAACAAATACTGTAATATAGCAGATTGTTTCTAATAACATGTTAAGCTAAATGCATTCATGATTTTTTAAAAAAATTAAATAACCAGTTCATATGTAGATAACATTTAAAAATATTCATATGTATTAGAATGTGATTAGTGTCAAAATATTTTATTAAAAAAACATGGTTTTACGACAACAAAAAATCTGTCTTCCAAATATAATAAATTAAAACAAGTTTAAGTTTCCAGATATTTGCATTTAATTGCTTAATTTTTTTAGCCCCTCCAAACCACTTTAATGACAAAAATATCGCCAGTAGCTGTGAAAAGTACCTCCGAGATGATTATAATCGGCGAAATAAAGTTGAATTCATAATTCACGAGAACTTCCAAAACATTTCCCATTCTACTTCAAATGATACCCATTTCGCTTTATTCCTTAAAAGGATCTCAAACAAAGAGACATTTATTCCAAAGCGAAGGAGAGAGAGTAACGCTGCGAAGTCGAAGAATTCATGCCCCGATGCTTCCAGTATGGGGTTTTAAATAACGCACCAAACGATTTTCAAGGTTGGAGACTTATTTCATCCGCCTTTACGTTTTTCGCATAGGTTCCGTTGTGGAATTTAGTCTACAATATTTCTATAAATTTTATTTTTGGATGATTAGAGTATATTGGGCGGAAATAATTGAAAAAAAAAGAAACTCTGAAATTCTCATTTGAAATGTGAAAATGTAGAATTATTTTTAACAAAAAACAATTATAGAAAAATTTTCTTGTACCAATAAAATATTTAAATTCCCTCTTTCTTAAAATTTCGAACCTTGTGCAAAGTCGCGAATACCTGCCTCGGCTTTTACTAATAATAGTTACGAAATATAAAAAGTTTAAAAATTCATGGAGCGAATAGCTATTTTGAATGAATCCGATTCCCATTTCAGATTGAAACAAAATTGAATACGAAACGATAGTTGTGTTCACAAGACCACATATCGAATTTAATTAAATCTTTGCTTGTACGAAGTACTGCGTTTAGGGACATTTCAAAGCACAAATCGACAGAATGGTAAATTTTTAGATACATTTGTTTCAAAATTTGATAAGAATGTATATTTTAGATGTTAAATCTTATAATAAAATAAAATTTAGTTCCTTGCGGTTTGCTATTATTGTGTTCGTATATATGTTAAACTGGAGCAAATAATCATGAACTCAGGTTTCAAAACCACTTTTCTGATTTATTTTTGGTAACTCATGTCATGCTTCTAATTTTTTGGATAAAATGAATTGATCTGGGAAATTATAAAGATAATCTAACCTATATACATCGTGGGTATATGAAATTGATATTGACAATGGGGGAGGGAGTAAAATGAATCATAAGGGATTGAAAAAGGAAAAAAAAAATTAATTTCCTCAAGTTTGTGAAGAATTAAAGTTGCCCATGTCTAAAAATATGCTCACGAAATAGAAACTATTAAATTTTCACACAATTTTTAATTATTCAGAATTAAAAAATCAAAGATTAGAATGATCTAATACGCCAAATTAGATAATTCTAGATCAAATGGTCTGGCCTATATCTGGCCACGCATGTCTGCATTGACTCACACTGTAGAATTGTGATTCTAAAGTACCAAAACAAATAAATCTAAGCCTTCAAGTGATTCAAAAGGAGAAGGTAAAAATGAAATAACTTCCTTGGTGCAATAACACATCACCTTGAAGAAAGAAATATTTCAAAACTTATAGTAAAGTATTCGAGATATATTATGACTTTAGAAATGAATGCAAGTAACTTCATAACTTATTTACAGAAATTCCTTTCAAGACCCTTATGCATAGACTCGCATTTTCATTTAATGTTAGTAGAAATAGAGATAGTTGTGTCTCGAATAAATTATCGATAGTATAATTAATCAAATTAGTTTTTATAATGAATGAAAAAATTTTATGAATAAATCCTAGATGATGATAGTCATCTACAGAAAGTACAACATTAAGAGCTATCGAAAAGAAAGCTCTGCTGATGTATCTGATTTATCCTTGGCTATAAGCAGCGAAAATTACAACCGCAAACGTTTAAGCTTGGTGTGGAGGCGACTTCTGAGAAGCGAAAAATAGTAGCAAAGGCATCTACGCAAATCCCGAAGGTAAAACGGCAACATAAAACGACATTTTGCGACTGAGATGTAACGGAGAGAATGTTCTTTATTTTGTTTTTTCATCCTCTCCGTGAAGAAATCGGTGCATTGAACCGACTCGCACATCGGGGAGTTCAGCCTTCGGTGAGTCTACACCAAGTTGCTAAGTTCTTGAGCTGTGGATTTTGGAAAATTGCCACGAGTGGGGAGGGGGGAGTCCTAAAGGCGCCGACGCGACAAAATGACGGAAGAAAATAAGGTCGCCTAGCAGAGAAAACTGTTATGGGTAGGACAGAAGGGATGGGGGTGGGTTTGGACAAACAATTTGACCACTGTTTCACCCTTCGATTTAAAGTACATTTCGCTCTTATCAGTGTCTTAGGAATGAAATTTATCTTGGGAAGTTTTCATTTCCTGAAGTGTTTTGGGTGGCATCACTCTTCGTTGTTTGTTTTTGACGTGTATCCAAATCGAAAAATTAAACGATTACCTCTGGGTTTTATTTCACTTGGAGGAAAGTGATAGCGTAATATTGAACTGGTGATTTAAACGTAACACTTCTTTCCTTTCGAAGTTATGGTTTGTTTATCTTAGCAGCTAGACGCTGGGGTTGTTGACATGTTACGCACATTTCGTGGATGTTGAAGGAGATTTGGATACATTAAATCTCAGCTAGTGACGGAAGTAGGGAGGCTGTAGGTGAAGGCAATATATTAAATGAAAGTTTAAATAAGATCATGCTTCTTGAAAGGTATCATTGCAAATGAATAATCTTTTAAAGAAATCCGTATGTCGAATTAATATTTATAGAGGCATATCTGATTTTTTTTTAAAATCTACTTTTAAGTAAACTTAATTGTGAGAATTGTGCATAAAATCACATGGCGTCTTAAATTTACAGGATATTAACAGATACCGAATTTAATCTCAGATTGAAAAAGATAATCCGATTTGATCTGATTTAATACCTCAAATTTTCCCAACTTTTATTCTGATATAAATAAGATAGTAAAAAGAAGAGGAGTAAAGTATTAAAGATGATATATGGGTGCCTATTAGTCAGTGTTTTTCTTAATGTATGTGATGGTTATGTGTAATTCAAATCATTTGACCTATAGTTAGCAAATTTCACCTATATATTTAAGTTGGAGGATAAAAATATTTCTCTATAACCAATTTTTAAAGAAAATTAGTAAAAATTGTAATTAATAAAAAATTAAAATGAATTTTATAGTTATCTTATGATAATTTTCGACAATAATCTTGCTCAAAAATAATTTGTACAGTGTTTAACAATTTAAAATCTATTTAATATTCATATTTAATACTCTAAAGGGGTTGATTTCATATATGTAATATCAATAACCAAACACTAAGTACTAAACTACTTTTATACTTAATAAAAGATATGTAATTCTGAGATGCATAAAAAAAACAGAATAGCCGAAGTATTTTATATCCAGCAATAACTAATTAAATGCTGATAAATTCACATCATTTTTTTCCCTTCAAAAATAAACACATTTTTCAAGATAAGCATTGCCCCAAACTTTTAATTGGCTATAATGTATTTTATTGAATGTGTGATAACTTAAAGTAAATTCTTGATTTTTTTTTAAAATCAAACATTGACGTTTACATGTTGTATAGGATTTATATTATATTTTCATCCAGCGGATTGAAAATCCACAATTTTTCCTTTCCACCATAAAAAAATAGGAAATTTTTTTGGTTTCACCCAATAATGGAACAGCTTTCTGCGTAGGAGTATATGGATGAAACTAATATAAGTTCCTGGTAACAGAACAACAGAACCGTATTGCATTCGTCGATTTCGGAGAAATGTTTATAGTATAGAGTCTTGAAGGGAAAAGAAAGCAGCGTGTCTTTTATGAGCAGGCTTCAAAAGCAGAAAGCAGGACTTTCCAAATGTTGCCAGAACAACTCTTGTTTTTCGAGGAAGCAAATGAAATGGTTTTATAAAAGAAAAATGTTAAAACTCTCGTATTGTTTGAAATCCGAGCAATAAATTCTGGAAAAATAAGTAAAATAATACATGTGGTCAAAAGAGGTAAAATAATATAAGTCAAAAGGGATCTTTTATATTATTCTTTTATATCTTTAAGAAAAGGTCCGTTAATATATTTTTGTGACAGAATTCTTTTGAAAGTTTTTTGTAAGGTAAGGACAAAAAGCCTCTTTTTTGTAGAAAATGAAAGGAAAATAGACTATGATTTGTTTTCTTCTAATGTATACGCATCGAAAATGCTAGATATGAGGTGGAATAAATGTGGAGTATTATAAAATATTAGATGTAGACTCGATCTGGATAAATAAAAAAATATATATTGCAAATTTAAAATTACCATGTTAATTTTTTTTAATCACGTGGTATCTTGTGCTTTTTTCCTTGAAGTTTTTGCAAGTATCTTTTAATTCGTATGTACAGTTAATAGATGATATCAAAGAAATTCGATTCATTCTATTTGAACATACATACATAAAATAAATATTTTTAACTAATCCAAGTATTTGTCCATGGAATTTTTATTTGCGAAAACTTTGTTTAAATATTTATTTATTATATTGATGAAATAAATTACCTTTTATCAAGACTTTAATCATAAATACTTTTAAGAGTATTATTCATACGATTCTTGCATCTACACAACAAACCTAATCTTCACTTTAAAATTCGAGAATTTTTTTCAATCATCGAGATAGGCTGTTTATTCTATGAACAATTTCTCAAAATTGATTAACGCAGATTAACTAATGAAATTTTCTATAAAAGAAATTTATATGCATTGACGATATCTTAATCATATTCTAGGATATTCAAATCAAAACTAAACAAACTCTAAAATCGGATTGAATAAATTCCACTAGAGGAAGAAACATGCCATACACGGAAGACAAATAATAGTGTAAAATAGCCTTCAATAAATCAGAATAAATATAAAATTATAATTGTATGCTTTAACACAATCAAGCATAAAAATGTAAATAAAATATCAATTTTGTGATACGATAACTAACTTTTCCTCAACCTGAGGTTTATTCACCGTTTATTCAATGTCTGTCTATTAAAACATTAAAAAAATGTTTTATTTGATTGACGACAAAATTACAATTAGAATTTTAGCATCGAACAGTGGTGATGCAGACCAAAGTATATCTTTTTGATTCACCAAGATTTATCATTTTAGCACAATTATAAATATTAAAGTAACTAAGAAATTGTTACATTTATTAAGGAAATAAGTAAAATATAGTATTCATTTAAGATGAGTTCCAAAACTATTTTGACAATATTTAACAAGATAAAATGTTTTTAACTAAAATAAATGCAATAAATACTTTTACCAAACAAACTGTTTTAGGGTTTTTTGATATAGCAAACCAAATATTCTTCACAAATTATATTAAACAATAAATTTTATTAATTATTCTTTAATCTAGTCATGTAAGTAACTATTTTATTTTATTTATAAACGAAAAAAAAAATAACTTCATTGTAATATTCAAAATGAACTTTAAAATATTGATGTTATTTTGATAAATATAAGTTGCATTCTATTAAGATTTATGTAATACATGCTAAAGTCAAACTAATTTATAAAATGTTTTTACTAAACTCAATGCACTCAATAACGTTTTATAATTCTTAAATCAGATTGTGAGGTAAATAATTTAATTCTATTTATTAAATAACAAAATTAATTCAATGTAAAGTATAAAAAATTTAGCCAATTATTTTAATAATCAATTAGGTTTAATTAGCATACATA
>JAPMOQ010019658.1:2118701-2151779 GCA_026543055.1 Argiope trifasciata | reverse complement strand
GCAACATTTTGAGGTTCAAGTTCATATCAACATATAAAATCTGAACTCTAATTTCATATTTTATGAACTGTAGCATTTCCTTTTTTATTCGTTTGTTCCTCCAGAAATAAAAGTACAAAGCTTTAATTTTTCTGTTGTTTTGGCATCTTTGTATACTATTATTGTCTTTTTTCTTTAATTTTTACGAATTTCAATTAATGATAATGTTTATAACTGCTTTCTGAGATCTACGATATAACTCTTCAAATTCAGTAAATAATTTTAATTCCAATTTAAGCTCTTTTTGAAGAACCTCCTCCACACACACCAAAAAAAGAATAACCTGAGCTTATCTTTAAAGTATTTGAATAAAATTCTACTATAATAAGTATTTAAACGTGGTCAATAAAATTTACTCACAAAGGATATAACATGTTTTGTTGCTTAATTTCAAACGGTCGAAATTCTATCTTTGTTTTGCTAAAATATATAATATTTGTTAACTCTCATTACATTTTTTAAAACAATAGGATGGCATTCTATTAATTAAAGTGCTTAAAATTCATTCCAAATTAACACCTTCACCAACTATGCAAAATTACATTAACTTAATAATGCCTATTTTATTTAATGAAATTTTTCTAATTCGAAATATGTTTAGATACAATATTAAAAAAATATTGTTTCTAAGTGCAACTCTTTAATGCTTTTTTAGAAGAAAAAAAGACTTCAGAAACCATGCTTGCATAGCTGTGAATTTAGTTTTATCATAATGCATAATATTTAAATATTTACAATTGTAGTTTCAATTTTGATAAAGATACAAATCTATCCAATACATACGAGTCTATACTTTTGACAATAAATTCAGGGGCGAAAAAAGAAAAAGAATGAATAAAATATAAGGTAATATATTTTATTTCTAGCTTTCTTTCGTGTATAGATTTAAGAAAAATTTAAAATTAGTAATAAATCATCGGCAGCGCTTTTAAGAAAATATGCAGAAATGCTCTACTACATTACCTGCCAATAAATTTTTTTATCATGATGCTGAAACTCGTAACTAAGCGTTTTACTGGTATGTGTATAGATGTCGATTTCTGATACATTGGATTATGTATAGTTAAGGCTGATCATGAATAAGCTAGAAAATGAGGTAATATATTTCAGATTTGAAAGAATTTCAGTAATTATCTACATTTTTTTTTGAAAATATGTTTTTTCCTCTGAGAATCAACCGACAGTTATCTTTTGAATTATTAATTAGATTTCTATCTTATTTTAGGTAAAGCGCTTATTACTTTTTTTAAAAAAAGCAACTTATTTCACCAATTTTAACATAAAAATTACATTAGCTTATTTCTATTAACAGCTTGGGAGATAAATGTACTTACAAGCATAAATACATACTGAAAGAACTAAACATTATTGATATCCATTTAAATTTGAATTTAAAGATATTTTTTTCTTCATTTTGTTAAATAAAGCAAAACTGTGAGAGATATAAAGATTAAATTCTCAAAAAACTAAAAATTATACTTATGCCTTCTGTGTGAGAAATAATAAATAATAAATGCCTTCTGTGTGAGAAAATTATAAACGTGTTCCTTTATAATAATTTGTTTAACCAAATTTCTCATATTTTATTTATTACGTTAAATGTTCGTATGAAACGTAATAAGGGTAGACAGCATTTTTCTCGGGAAGCTTCGTTTCGTTATCAAAGACATGGAGCATCATTCTTACTCTGAACAATGATTGATTACCATTTGGCTGACATTGTAATATCGGCAAATCTTACAAGCAAAGATAAAGGTTATAATGTGGCAACCCTGAAATACTTATAATGACATGGGGGAAAATTTAGTGAGCGCATATACCACGCAACCCAATCAATCAACGTGGACAAATAATGTGAAGCAAAATTTTATTCAAATATTATATTAATCATTTTTAATAAACATAAAAATGATTATACTCATAATTTGAACAGATGAGGGTTATTATCAATTAATACTTTATGAATATAGTTTAGTGCATAATCAGATTGAAACCGTTTTTGACATTCAGGCTAATTTTTGAATGGAATTTATGGAAACTGTTATAATATTTTTCATCAGGAGTTCTGTTTGTCAAATTTTTTATGGTAATTATGCCGCATTTTATAAAGTCTAACGATTTATTGTGAAATCGTGTAATGTATCTTGATATTACTAATGTTTTTTAATAAATTTTTACTGATGCTTATTTACTTTTCGTTCTGCTTATTTACTTACCGTTCTGATGATATGTTCTGAATTTGGTTTTTGATTATTTTTCAGTGACATTAATTTGTTCGCTCTGTTGTAGCAACAGCAGAATAATATTCTATTAGAAAAATTTTATATTATTCAATGTATATTTTAAAAATTGTATATTATTCAATGTTTTTAAGCTGAAATGGATATAAAACATAACAACACAAAACTATAAAAATTAATAATTTATGTGTTTTAGTTATTTTTTCATATTCAGGGTGATGAATATTTAGCAAATGATTTTTTTAATATTTATTTTCAGAAAATATTTTATTATTCCTGTAATATTCCTGCCAATAACTGGATCAATTACTTTCATAAATTAAATAATTTCTTAGATGTCAAATATTGTAGCAACCAAATTTTGTAAATTAAGAATTAATATCTGTGAATAAATAGAACAGAAAATATTGTGATGGAAATATTTTGAAGTAATCTATAAAAGAAAAAAAAAAGATCGCGTTATTAAAAAAATAATTGATTTAAGAATTATAACAAATAAATTATGCAGTTTCAAGTTTGAATAATCATGTATCTACTCTTATATTGTGATAGATTATTCAATGTTTTTACCAAATAACAAATGAAAATGTATACAACAGCTAAATTATCTTTTCTATTATTTTAATACTTTCCAAACATAATGTTTTTTTTTGTGTGTGTATTTTAAGTAGGTACAAATCTTTTATAATTATCAAGGCGACTAAAAATGATAAAAAGACGAATAAATCTATTTAATCCACTACAAAACGTTTTATTAAAAATCTTATATAGAACAAAATATTATTTAGGGAAAATGTATTCTCTACTTTAGAGATTTAAATGAAATCAACACCTTAAATTTTCAATCGAATAGTTTTGAAATTAAGTAAATCGTTTTATGTATTTAATAATAAACAACTCAAAACTGTCAGAAAAAAATACAAAAGGACATAACCTATATTAGGTTTAGAGTTCAACCAGAACCAATTCTTATTTGAAGTTAGATGGCTGACATGTTTTATTTCCTAGCAAGAATTTTCCTTTGAAACTTCTTCCTTCGTCGACCAAATAGATGGGGAAAAATCGATATTTAACTGTCATAAACTCCTATATTCCAAGGACATTAGGCCACTCGGATGAAAAGATGTATGAAAGAATTCTATCCGGTTAAAGTTCGGATATAAAAGCTGCCGGAAAGCTAGAATCTTCCCTTTTTTGCCTTCCTAATTCTTTTTTTAATTCATATATATATATATATATATATATATATATATATCACATAAAAATGAAGGCAACATTTTTTATTTATTTATCTTACATTATTAACATTTATTACCGCTTAGCAAGGAATTTGATCAATTAATTCAAAAAGTAAACTTTCTGATTTCGATAAAGCTATATTGAGTTTATGAATTCGATGTATATGAACTCAATTGGTCTTTATTATTTGTATGTAATAAAACACAAGCTGGGGAATGGGTTTTTGACTATAAAATTATTTAAAAAGAGATTTTAAGGATTTTTTTTTCTTTTGGTCATGGAACAACAACTTCTTTTCATCCAAGTAGCCTAATGTCTTCGGAATATAGAAGTTTATGGGAGTTGAATGTTGATTTTTTTTTCATATAAAGTTTTTCCTTTTTGTCTATCAAAAAGGAAGTGACGTAGAACATCAAATGGCAAATTTAGAATTCGGAATTCAGAAATATAGCTGCATCCTACTTTCGAAAATATTTATATATATACGTATATAAAAAAAGAAAAAAAATATTACTCTTAAATTTCTACTATTAAATTCGGTCGAAGTTCGAATGTCCTTAGTTCCATAATGACTATTTGGATCTTTTGGATTTGCTTTGTATGCATATAATTGTTTTCTATTATTTTATAATAATACCATCTAAGCTGGTGAATGAAAGTAAAGGATCAGGAGAAAATATTCTGTCTTTAGGATTTATTTATTTTGTTGTGGAGAAATTGCATTTTGTTAATCTTGTTACAAATCAGAAATTCATAAATAATTAAATTATTAATATTTTTTTTGGAAAAGCAAGTAGCACGTTTAGTTTCCAATAATAAAACTCATTATAAGATGTTCAAACTATATTGAATTTGTTGAATCTAATGATCTCATCTTATGATTCTTGAGCAAATTCATATAAAATGCATTCTACATACCTACATTTATTCACATAAAATTCAGCTATGTAATTCCCAAGTATGAATACATCATATTTAATTGAAAAAACAACAACAAAGTTTGTGCTTCATTCACCATAGAATGTATATTAACCAGGATCTTTAACAAAATCAGTTCGGAAGTTTTGATCTCCAATCACAGTTCGATTAAGATGAGATTGTTACCTATCCATAATTACCTCATAAATTCCTAGAGTCTTAACAATCACAGGTAATTTATGCCACCAGTGTCCTGTAGATTTGCAATGTATTTGAACAAGACATGCTAAAGAAACCAAAATATCCCTGCTTATGACGGCTTCTGAACAAACAAATTCATAACCATATTTTCATTTTCATTAAAATTCAAAAGTATTTCAAGCTGTAATTCAAGGTATTGAAAAATTCTAACAGTTACTTCCGCACTTTTGTTTACGTTTATTGAGAAAAGAATTCCAAAGTAAACTGCGCATATTTATTTGCCGAAGTACCAGTCTGCCTTATAAAACGAAATAAAATGCCCAATCAAAAAATGTGGATGATCTTGAAAGAGAACTCTTCACTACCCAGCTTTAATTTATACTGCTTAATGCATAAATTACTTAGATATGAATCAACTACTGCGTGCCTCCTGAATTATTATTTAGTTAACGTAGAAATTAATTATAAATTAATGATTATTCATAGCTATATTTTGGTATAAAATATAAATAAATTATTTAGACATGGATTATGTCCTTTTTGAAAAGAGCATGAATATATTAGAAACACGCAAAATAATTATATTCTATTTTTAAATGTCATTTTAATGAATGTACTTATCAATTTTTTACATACTTATTATTTTAATTATTATAAGTTAAACATTAATAATATTGATAATAAATTTTACATAGAATTAAAGTGATGGTCTGTAAGCAATTTTTTTTCTATTTCTAGGTAAGTTCCTGTTCCAGTTTTTGAGTACCGATTTCGGGTAAGAAACTTTGCAAAACCTTAACGTTTAATTTCTATAAATGTGTCTATGCATTTTTTACAATTCCTTCAAATTTTACATGCATGCATAATATTATTCGTAATTGTAATTTTTGAAAAGACTGTAATGACATTTGAATTAGTCAAGAATTTAATCCGAATGAAATTAACAAAATGTTTGAATTTTTTATGTCATGATACCGAGAAATCGTAAACCCTTGCTTTTGATTAATATCTCCATAGAATAATAATTCGATGATTTGGTTGCATCTTCTTATAATATTATTTCATTTTAAATTTACTTTACGACAATTTTTAATCAAAAAATAATAATTTCCCACGCTTCAAAAAACTCTTTAATTTGAATCTGTAAAATAAACATTCAGCTGAAAGAAAATTTATTTTCTTTATAAATTATTAAACTGTCAAGCGATATTATATCGTATGAATTTTAAATTTAAATGCTTTATATTTAAATAATATTTTTAAATCTTTACTAAATAAAAGTCCCTAAAATTATTTCTAATAAAGTGAAAAACTATTAAAAATTATAATTCATTTTAACAAAATCTAATATATGCAATACGTAATTCAAAATTCTAATTGTGTTAAGCTCATATCTATTCAAATGTATATGTTTTCAAAATGAAAAGTCAGGAATTAATTTTAAAAATACACTTCTTGATAGGAATAATTATATTCAAATTAATGATGTTCGTTTCAATGTAACTGAATCACACTACATAAATCAAAAGTATAATAACGATTTAAGATATTTCAAATTTTAAGAGTTGAATTTTTAGGTTCTCAATATAATCATAATTTTTTCACATTAATTAATAAATTTTATAACAATTGTTTAAGATTGTAAACTCTTTACGTAAAAGGTCAACTAAAGGTAACAGTATCATAAAAGATGAAGTGGCGATTAAAAATTACAGATTGTTGAACGAGGAATTCTTAGATTTACAGTAAAATGCATATAACATTACCTTACTCTATTCCATCCCTATATACTCTGGGTGCCACGGGCCGCTTGTTTGATGCTTGAAGAAGTAATGTGTTCTCCCTGCCCTGTGGGGCCAGACAGCCGGTAATAATGTTGATTGTGACTATAATAATATAGTCGCATAATAATTGAGTTCACGATTAATAATACTCAAGTATATTTATGTACATTAGAGAATATGTGGGAATATTTTGTGGAGACCACTCCGGTTGAGCTCCATTTGAATTTGCTTCCACGGATTCTTTTAGTGGATGTTAGCTGATTAAGATTACATAATTTGATGCTGATTTCTCAGCATATTTATCAATATCTTCTATACTTATAATAAAGCTCAATGTGTGTGTGTGTGTGTGTTGGCGCTCTACAGGCTAGACCGTTGGACCTACAGCTACAAAATTTGGTACATGTATACCTTGGAGATCGGGAATGTGCACCTCGGAGCCCTTTTTTCGAATTTTTAATTACAATTTGAATTAATTAAAATTTAAGCGAAATTTAGACGTTTTTCCGCTATAACTTCCGAAAATATGATCGCACAAACATGATTTTTACATCAATTTAAAGATTAAAAAATTAGCTCTCTAATGGTATCAATGTTTTAATGTTTAACTTCTATTTTTAACGAATTTTTAAAGAAATATTTTAACCATGTTTTTTTTAGCACATGACCGGATAAAATAAAAGAATGACGAAAGTTCAGATTAAAAAAAAACAACTATCATCGCAAATCAAATCTAAAGAAATACAACTCTCAGCACGGGACTGGATAAAATAACATAAATATAAAAAGTGATACTTTCTAAAAAAATAAATGCAAGGCAAAGGATTCTATGATCTTTTACAATATCTAAATGATTAATTCAATAAATCTTCTTTATTTACGGTTAACCTGATTGAATTTAGACAGGATATGCATTGAAATCCCGACCTAATGGCATATTTCTATAATTGTTTGCAATATCTGTATCATTAATTCAATTTCCCCCCCTTTTTCGCTTTCTTTAAAAAAACATATTTAATCAACATCACCAAAAAATGTAATATTTTGGAAGCATAACCGATAATTAAAACTGACTGATTTATAAAATTAAAGAATACTATTAGGAAAACGTGTTCTTTTAGAACTTTCCGTCCATCAACTTAAAGAAAATATTAATTTCAGGCCAATCAATGCCTGGAATTACTTCAAGGCTAATGAATATGTGATTTAATTGAAAATTTTAGAACGCACTACTCATTGCGAACCAGCTGGTCGCCAAAGGCGGCTAGTTTAGAATAAAACTATGTAGAATTAGATTAAAATTATATAGAATTAGAATGAACAAAAATATTTAATTTAATTTTTTCGCTGCCCTTAGCTAATTTAATTTCTTTATAATGAAATTTGAATGATTTCAGTATGTAAGCTTTTGAATTTTTTTTTTGTAAGATTTATCGATTTTTTGATGAATTGGAGTTCTATAAAGTTGTGAAGTTATGGGTTGTCTTATTGTCATAACAATACAACATGTTAATAGTTACAAAACTTAATCATCATTTACATTTCAAGTGGAATTTTAAATAGAAAATGCTGACAAAATGTTTTGACTATTTTTGAATTTTCACTATAAAAATATTGGGCCTTATTTATTTTCTATAGTTTTGTTCGTTTCCAAAACACATTCTAAGACTTGATGTGTTATAAATATTGCCTACGTTTTCCTTATATTTATAAGATGCTTTGAAAGAAAATTGCTTTCCTGAATTCAAAACAGTTTTTGGTACCTGGAATTTGAAAACAGCGTCTCAGCTGCCAAATACAGTTCTGAATTTTCATTGTGCTACCATTCTATATATTTTGTGCGATTGCATTTCCCTTTGTTGATTTTCGTTTGTTCCGTTTCTATTTAACATTCTGTTTTGACTTCTGTTTTTCTAAAATATAATATTTAAAAAAGAATTTTTTGAAGTTTTTCTTACCAATACTTTAAACACTGCAACGAGAAATTTAAATTTGATTTTTTCCTATTTAATGAAAAAAATGACAAATTTTGAAAGTGTATAAAATTTACTATAAAGATAAGATAGTTATTTATAACATAATTCTATAAAGTTCATGATTTAGATTCCTCTATTTATAGCTCTTAAAAGTGTAATAATATATAAGAGAAGATGCATTTTAAAAATGGCCTAATAATGCCAAAGAGAAAACAACAATTTATTCATCAAGAAACTACGTCCACATATGGCCTTTAGACAGCATATTACTGTGAAAACCTATATTCATATATCCCCCTCAATGATACAGTATATATTATAAAACCATGAGTTATTTCTGGTCATTTTGTTATTGACGTCCCGTGTTGGCCTGAAACTTTAAAGCTTTGAATATATGCAATGATATAGTTTCTTCTAATTTCGCTATTAATTTTCACCGTCTAAGAATTAATCTAACCTTTTGAGAATTGTCTTCGAAATTCAGAGTTTCCAAAGAGCTTGTGATTTTCAGCATAATAAGGAAAACGATTTAAAGGTTCTACTTTTAAAATTCAAAGTCATTGTGAGTGGCAACAAAATTAACTATCTCTATGTGAATATTTGTAAATCTTGATAAAAATTACATCATAATGGCAAGAACTTTTTCACGAGTGATTACTATTGTACTTTCACTATAGTTCACCTTCTTGTGGTTACATTCAGAGATTTGCATCTATTTTTTTCAATAAATAATTTTTCTATCCTTTGAAAAGTTTTGATTTTTTCTGATAATAGATTACTTATATAATTAACTATGGTGAAAAAAATTCAAATATAGGTATTCTATATATAACTTCTAACACATGGAGAAAATTTAGTACGCAATTTCCACGTTCAAAATTATCGATCTTTGTCAAATTTGAGACGAAATCCTTCAGTTGATGCCTGTGTCTACCCATATGATTTTTTAATTGCACCTCAAAACACCCTATCTTCGCTAGAAAGTCTCGGGTGCAAAAAAGTCCTCTATAGTTCATTTACAAAAAAATGAATCAAAAGGAAGATTGAATTCGTAATTGATCATGAAGAATTATTCCAATTTTAGTAATCCCATAAATTTTTCTGTGTAATATTTTAATAGTCCTCTCATTTTATTTATAATGTAACTTTAAGCCTCCTCAGATATCTATTTTTTCATAACTATTTTATTTTTCATTATCATTATTTTCATTTATCCAGTTTTATGCACTTCAGGTATTTTTCATTCTAGTTTTTACCATTTTTTGCAATGTAATATATATTCGTAATTTATCATTAGTATGTTTCTAACCAATTGATTGTAATGCAATTTTTTTCTTTTTGTTTTTAATAAAGTCCAATAATATCAATATTGGAGTTGGGCCACGTGATCTCTACAAACTGTGGTGTAAAGTGTTAAATAGCAGGAAAAAAGCGAAAATATTGATAAATAAAATCTGAAATGCTCTTTCATCAGTATGGTTCTAGAATTGTGCTAAATTTTAAACCAAATCATCAGAAATATATTGTATCGGTAGTTATTTTATTCTCAGATATGCCTTCATTCACAACGTAGCATGATATATGGATTGATTTAAGTGTATGAGTTTTGCATTAATATTAGTATCGGCGTCAAATTTTGAATGTAAGCCGTCAAAGAATAGATTCTACAAAGATAAAGACTCTATAAAATATAATTTTACAGAATACGCTCTTAACCACAAAATTATGCATTTTTATAAAACTTTTACCGTAATCATTCAGTGGAAATAACTCTAAAATGCATTATTTTTTTTCTTCATTATACGACGAATTTAAACAAAATACTCACCATATTGTAGAAGTTTACGTAAAAAAGAAGCTTATGACTTTCATTGTAAATTTTTATAATGCAATTAAAATTTTCCTATGAACATGACTTTGCTAGCACTATACTTTAAGACTGAAAACAATTGTTATATTTTTGCCTGATTCCTTTTAACCCTATTCAAGTATTATAACTTGAAATTATTCAAGTATATTATGATATATACACTGAAGTGACAAAAGTCATGGGATGACTGTTAATATCGTGTCGGTCCTCCTTTTGCCAGGCGAAGTGCAACAACTCGACGTGTCATGGAGTCCACAAGTCGTTGGAAGTCCTCTGCAGGAATATTGAGCCATGCTGTCTGTATAGACGTCCATAATTGTGAAAGTGTGGATGGTGCAGGAGTTTGGGCACGAACGGACCTTTCGATGATGTCCCATAAATGCTCGATGGGATTCATATCGGGCGATCTAGGTGGCCAGATCATGCACTGGAATTGTCCGGAATGTTCTTCAGACCAATCGCGAACAGTTCTGGCCCGGTGACATGGCGCATTTTCATCCATAAAAATCCCATCGTTGTGTGGGTACGTGAAGTCCATGAATGGCTGCAAGTGATCTGCAAGCAGCTGAACATAACCATTTCCAGTCAATGATCGGTTCAGTTGCACCAGAGGACTGAGTCCATGCCATGTAAAAACTGCCCACACCATTATGCAGCCACCACCAGCTTGAAGAGTGCCTTGCTGACAGTTTGGGTCCATGGCTTTGTGGGGTCTGCGCCACACTCGAACTCTACCATCAGCTCGTAACAACTGAAATCATGACTCATCTGACCACACCACAGTTTTCCACTGGTCTAGGGACCAGCCGATATGCTCACGAGCCCAGGAGAGTCGCTGCAGGCGATGTCGTGCTTTCAGTAAAGGCACTCGAGTCGGTCTTCTGCTGTCATAGCCCAAGGAAGACAAATTTAGCCCAAGGAAGACCGCACAGTCCTTTCGGACACGTCCCTCGTACGTCAGACATTGATTCCTGCAGTTATTTGACGAAATGTTGCGTGTCTATTAACATTGACCATTCTACACAGACGTCGGCGGTCTTGGTCGTTAATGGCAGGTTTTCGCCCACTGCGCTGTCCATGATGGGATGTGATGCCTGAAATTTCATACTCTCGGCACACTCTTGATACTGTGGATCTCGGAATGTTGAATTCACTAAAGATATCCGCAATGGAATGACCCATGCATCTAGCTCCAACTAACATTCCACGTTCAAAGTCTGTTAATTCTCGTCGTGCCGCCATAAATCACGAAAAACCTGTTCACATGAATAACTTGAACACAAATGAAAGCTCTGGAAAACGAACTGCGCATTTATACTTTTTAGCTGCGATACTACTGCCATCTGTATATTTGCATATTGCCATCCCATGACTTTTGTCACTTCAGTGTAAACTCAGAATTGTATAAAGTAAATTGACGAAAAAATAATTTTGCTGTTATTTGGAATCTTCTGTGTCATTTGATTAGCGAATACGAATAAAATTATGAGATTTTCAATCAATGATAAAAAAATATGGATTTCATAGTTATGATAACACTGACAAATGCTTTAAATAATTACTTCAATTTTTCCGCAGTTATTAAATAATTAAATGCGGTGATTAACCAGATGAACAACCGTGGATTATGGAGTTAAACTTAGAGGAGTGTAAAAAAATATTTGTAAATTTTGTACTGATATATCATTGAACGATATATTATGATAAATTAATGAATATTATGTCACATGCAGTGTATTTTGGTGCAATTGTTAGAAGTTTTTCGAATGACAAGACTCGATTATTAAGCGATAATCAAATACATTTACATTGAAACTGAAAAGGAATGTACATTATGGTTTGGTCAAAAATTCTTTTTAAAAATCAATTACACATCCTTAATATGATTAGAAAAATCAATTCTGTTACCAGTTCTTATATTAATAAGCTCCAAGCCAAAATTAATATAAGAACAAGATGATTGATATTAAACTTACCTTATCAGACACAAACTATCTCAAATTCCATACTTAGTATTCAATATTTAAGGTTTATTCAATAATTTATTATAGAACGTAGACGAAAACTCCTCTACATACATGAAATGACATTTATCATTCCATTAAAACATTTCATTTCAGAAAATACCAGAATGTCTCATCACGCATGCTACATCAGTTTGCAAGGATTCGTTCTCTGTCAGGATTATTGTCTTACTCGATGCTCATACATAAAAATCTAAGAGCAAATGCATTTTGAGAAATGACTACAAATTGGCATCACATGCTTCAACTTTCCAATTTGTTAAAATCCTAAATGACTAGATTTGTTAATATTTTATACTGCGCTAGTTATGATAAGGATTTTAATTATTACTCATAATTTGATTACTTCATTACAAATGCTGATTACTAATTGTTCCTGATATTAAGATACCATAATTCTTATTTGAAGGATTCTCCATTTTGGTTGACAGCAGATAATGGTACGAAATATCCAGGCTGAAATTATTATCTTCAACTATTCCATCCAATATTTTAGGAGTTCTGTACGTCTGTTGTAAACTCTTAATATGTTATTTAAATCATATTTTACATCCAATAAGTAATATTTCATTCCAAATTATGATCTTTTCTTAAAGATACTAAAAGACAGTTGCTATTATATTTGACAAGTTCGCTCTGCAATTAATATTTGTTTCCATATCTAGTAAATGTACGATAATTCACTCAACACTCTCCCCTTCTACATAAGCTAGTTAAAGGCTCGGAATAGAAATATGGTTATTGCTGCTGCATATATACAAGAATATAGCAATTGCATATCAATACTAAATAAAGACATCTAAATTTGAAAATTATATAATGCATTATTAGATATAAGCAATATTCGTGTCTTCGTTCGAAAATGTATTACACAATATCACTTAAAGGATAAAAAAATATTACAAAGGGTTATTTTTCAAGGATAAAGCTTTATCATACTATTGTGTCAATCACCACATTAATCTACATTGAAACATTTCAAAAGTTAATATCTTCAAGCTAAAGCATTTCAATTTTTTGACAAAGCATTTTAAATAGTCAAGTACCTTATGAAATTCATTATAAAACTATTGAAGTTCTTTTAATCTATAAATATTTAAACTTAAAAACAAATTAATCCACTCACACCATTATTTTAAAATTCAAACACATGTAAATTTAAAAATGTATAGAAAGACAACACTCAAACTTTTGCTTTTAACTGAAAATCTAATAATTTGAATTTTAATGAAATATGAATTAACATTAAAATATGTTTTGAAATTGCTGCGGTAAAATGCAAAAAGTTCGATTAATTTTTAATTAATTAAAAATTTGGTCTACATTTTCTAAGTGAAATTTCATTACCAGAAGAAACTATTGGATAAATTTGTAAATCGTTTGTTATATAGCCTGCTTTGTTGATGCTTTGTTTCAGTTTTTTGTCAGATGCCTTCTTTGTTTGCCTGCAGTTAGAATGATATTTGCAATGCACAATTTACAGAAAAATGAGCATGAAAACATCATATTTAAGTGGTAATGAAATCTAAAAAATCTTAAAAAGAAAATGTTGGGAAACATAATTGATTATTACTAATATTTCCTCTGTTAGAAAAACTCTTTGAAATTACTGTTTCTAAGTATACGAAATTATAATTTTTTTAACTAAATGTTTAAAACTTCTAAGAATACTACGCTTAATTTTGTGATTTGAATAAAACTGAATAATTATCATTAATTATCTGAAGCGCTTTCTGATTGAACATCGAGATGTTCGCATTTTATCATTATTAATGATGCAGCTTTTGTCTGCCAACATGGGTTATGTTTCCAAAGGAAAATGAAATGTATTAAAATAGTAAACATGTTTACTGTTTGCTTAAAATATCCCAATAACAATTATCCCATTATTTCGGTTTATCCATCCTGTTACAGACAACATCCTGTTGCGGAGGCACAACAGGATACCACTGTTAAAGACTTAAATAACCGTTTAATTTATTTTCTTTATTTCATGATGTTGAAACTTCACTTTTCATTTGTCTTGTAAACTACACAAATGTTAAACAAGATCCTTCTTTCGTATTCGACTATGGAAGAAAATTATTCTATTAAACATTTGCTGAAACATTGAAAGGGCTGCGAGTTTCAGATCAACAAATTAATCTATTATTGGAAATTAGGCAAATATTTCCAAACTTTAGAAAAATATTCACATTGCTATAAATTAGAATCGTTAATTTATAGATATTAATTTTTAAAATGTTAAGATGATGTAAAATTGTTTTGTGTGAATAATATTTACGGATATTTCGGAGAAGAAACACTAACATTTCGTTTCATTCTTAATTAATTAAATACTTTTTCTCCCCATAAATACGCAAACAATTTATGTATATGGGAGGGATTTACTAGATGTAGATTGAACTATCTGGCCTAGAGAACTTCAACATACACTTATTGATCGTTATTATTAGTAGAGATTTAATGATGATAATCATAATAAATTTCCTGTTTTGATGTTAAATTAAATAAGTTTCATTGACATAAAAACATTTTTATTTATGAAAAAAAATATTTCTTTTACTAGTGATTTTCGACATTATATTAACACATCCTCTCCATATAATCATAGCAGAAAAAACAACCAACGCAATTGGAAAGATGATCAGCATCAATTGTATGGACCGTCATAATGTTTGTAAATTGTAATGTGCATGATGAAAAGAATCTCTCAAATTGCTCTAAAAGTCGATATTTGATGTCAAATTCGGCAGACATTCATATCTTAAATAGTAAGCTCCTGCTAAAAAGGGTCTTTTAATGAAAATATAATTAAAGAAGTTTTTAATTAAAATTTCAATAAAAACAATTTAAATTTTTCACATTTTTACTCAAAAGCTTTATATATATTATTGCATAAAAGTATTTTTTACGATTTCAAAAAATAATTATCTGTGATACCAATTTCATATCTTTACAATTTCTGTTATTCAGTTTTAATAAGTTTTTATAAATACCTTAAAGAATATATTAATGATATTTATTGTTTTAGTGAATATTTTTGTACTCATGTCATTGTAACGATATTAAATGTACTTTTTGAGTTCTCATCAAATAATTTTATAATTTTTATTTCAAATAATTATAATTTTAAAAATAAAAGTACATCCAAAGTACTATGTCACGAACTAGTGTCACCATTATATCTTTCCATTACTCCCACATATCTTTTCAAAGTATTCTAATTTATTAGAATAAAAAAAATTAATAAATTGATATTGTGCCAGAAGTTATTAAGGAAAAAAATAGTGAAAAAACGCGATATTACAAATAACATGAAGAATTCATGAGATTCCTGACTTTTTTTCAATCCTGTGTGAAATGCAACATGATAAATATTTTTTTAAGTATGTTTGAAATACGATTCATAGATTTTGTATTGCAATTTTGAATATTAATTCATTTCTAGTACTTTAACGGCTTTCTTTTTTATAAGTCTGAAATTTCTCTTTCGTATTTGAGTTTTTATTTCATCAGAAATTTTATTTTCAAAAGTAATAAAAGAGGCGAACATAAATTAGGAATGGATCGAAAAAACAAAAGAGAGATATGTGAACTGCGCCATATGTTTAGATGGAACCGAAACTGTAATGCTGATTTCGATGAACTAAAGAAACCAATAAGAGAAGGGCATCGAACGCTTTTAAAGTAAAATAATGTGAAGAAAAACTTCGGAATTTTAACTATAAGAATCGAAATAAAGACTGAGAAAATACTATTAGAAATGTTCTTTGAATAAAGTCACTCGGAACAACAGATTTGTTTGAGAAGTTTCTGATGAAAAAAAATGGAAAAACATAAACGAACAGGAAAAATTATGTAATAACTGTGAGCTCCTTTTTTTCACCCGAGATGAAATGTTTCGTATTATTTTTCTGATATTTCCAATTTTTCTATTGTGGTTTTCTTTATATGCTTATATGCTTTTTCTTTATATGCTTTATTATTTTAGCTTTTTTCCCCCAGAATTCTAAAGACGGAATTTTAAAATTTACTTTTTACTTATTTTATAATATATTTGAAATACTGTACATTGGCTGCTTTAAATGGCAACTAAGCGTTTTAAAATTTTCAGGAATTCTTATTTCGTTGATTAAACTGATTTAATTTCACTATCCTAAAAGGCATCATTTTGTAGAAAATTTGAAAAAAAAAACTTAACCATCTTGTAATAATTAAAATCATGAATTATACAATTAATATAAAATAGAAAGAAAAAATAAAATCAAAGAAATTTCAAACATATTTTCAAGTATTTGTAAATATGTATCATTAAAGAAAAATTAAATCGACTGTATGCCTCGAAAAGTATAAAAAAGTATAAATTCAACTGAAATTTTATTTCAATAAACTCATCTGTATTTGCACCAAAGTTTTATTATTTCCTTCAGATTTTCCGTAAAAAATATTTATGATAAAAACCTTATTCATTTGTCGATAACTATTTTCCCTGTTAAAAATGAGCTTATTGTTGATGCAGTAGATGATAAGATCTTTATAATATATTACAAGGTTGTTTGAATATTTTTTATGCATAAAAATAGTTCATTAAGAGTTCCAATTTGCCTAATGGAAAATTTGTGAAAAGATCTTAGCTGTTGCCAATTTCTATTGCATCAAGTTTATTATTCTCGAGGGAATTTATTATTTAGTAACTTTAATTTTGACTATAAATTTATAATTTCATTGATCTTTACGGTTCAGGATAATGAAGAGATCTTTAAATAAAAGTAATATCACATATTTAACGGTCCAGCAAGTGTTATATTTCAGTTTATTGACTTTTTATCAACTTTCGGATAGCCAACAATATATGACAATTATTATTTAGATTACATTTTATATTTATTAAAAACTAAATTTTAAAAAAGAATCTTGATGTCAGATTTATTTTGATTTATATTATTCTCCTTTTTTAATTCTTTATCTACTGTTAGAGAGTTGTTATTTTCATTAAATTATTTAATTCATATCTTATGCTTTATATTCTTAAGGAATTTAATTACAAATATTTTCACAATTTCCTGTCGTTTTATTAATCAGAATTATATTCAATAATTCTTTCATAGCTAAGATATTATCTTACGTATTTCTGCTTCAGTAGATTTTCTAGATAACTGTTACTTATAAAAGTGTTTTAAAAATTTAGAGACCATTTGATGACAATCTGAAGAAGCATATTAAATTTAGTAGCAATTATTAGGGGATGAATACAAATTAATTTTTGAGAACAAACATCATTTTTCTTTTCAGAAGCAAATTGCTCGGGAAATTTAACAACAAACCATCATAATTTTATAATTGCTTGAAATAATCTTTAGAAAAACGTTAAGCATCCAGAGAAATTTACTCTAAAATTAGTTTTCTTTATTTTAATCTTTTTATGACTAGGTAGATTGTTTTAGCTCTTTTTATCTATGGACACGAGGTCTAATTTTGAATACATTTATGAACAAATTAGAAATATGGGAATTTTTGAAACTTAAAAATATGGAAATGTTAATGAAATTAAAATTAAACGAATATTTTTTACATCTTTTACAAATTGTATACATTATTTTGAAAAAAAATCAGTTCAAGGCAACATTTCTGTGTCACTTATTTTTTTTACCTTACTCTTTTTTACTATTATTATTATTAAATTTAAAGCATAAACATTCTTCGAAACATTTTTTCAGTAAGTTTGAAGAAGTTTTGTGCAAATTATGAAAACTGACTTTTAGATGAAACTAAGCATAATAAACCTTTTTCACTTTGATGGGATAAAATAATATAGTTGGAGTTTTAAAACTTTATTTACTTACTTTTTATTGTGAGGCTATTTGATAAAATTTCATTAACAGCTATCTGCCAAGGAATGCTGCATATTTTTTTGTGAGACACAGTTTTAAATTAACAAGAAACTCTCATTTTTAGTGAAAAAAAGAAGACGCTTCTGCAAAAGTTCAATTTTTTATAATAATTTTGAACGCTTTGGAAGATATAATTAGAGTTAGTAGAAAAAGAGATAAATAGACACTCTTACCATCAGTTTATCTTTTCTTAATTAAATTTTACTTTGGAAATTATAAGCAGTTGCGGAGTCTTTTAATTAACCATAATTTCTTTCTCACATCGGGTTACTATTAGAAAAAATTATGAATTAGAAAAAAGAAAATGAAAGATGTCAAAGTTAAATCGACGTATGTTTATTTATAAATAATAAAAATAAGAAAGTTTTTATTGAAAAATTAAAAAATAGAAAAAAATCATAAAAAATTTAAAGATTAAAATAAAAATCCTAAATATAAGATGCTGAATGCAATAATGAAATTGTAGCAAACGATAATGAACCACCCTGTATTTTTTCATATTTTATAAAGTAGGATGATTCATTATTGTACCAGAATAATGATGCAGTATTATACTTTTTTATATATCTATATATTTTTTATACCAATATTATACTTTTACTATAAAAATTACTCATTGTTCATTCGTAATACTTGCACAATTTCATTTCATAATTCCTTATTTATTAAAAAAGTGTTGCATTTTATTGGTCTCTGCTGTAAATAGAAGGAGTGTTTAGATGTTATAATATCTGCTGAACTATTTTTAATATTTTAAGGCTACATAGCCTTATTTTTTATGAAAAAAAAATCCTATTCAATATTTTTGTATCAATCCAGAAACTAAGAAATGTATGTACGGAGATTTGCTGAATGTTTAAAATATATACATTGTATTTAGTGAGCGCTAATGCTACTACTACTAAAACACAAATGAACTGAATAACTTTAGAATAAATGTTAGTACGATTGAAACAATTATTGCCTAGGAATAAAAATTAATAAAGAATCCAGTCTGAGGACTTTCTCAAGGGTCACCCTCAGACAGGGATTCAAACCAGGGATTTTTTTCTGTGAAGGATCTGACTTCCGTCAAGAAATTGACCCCTCGTGATCCAAAAATCCCAGAATATTGAGGTTTTGGAGATAAATTAGTATCACAAAAGAAAAGATATCAAATTTTGAACAATGGTAAGTCAATATCACAGTAAACAAGAAAAAACATGAAACCATTAAATAAAATTCGTCAATACAAGAATGTATAGAGACTACCAACTAAATTAAAATCTTACCTATCATATATTGTAAAATAGACTTTATAAAATAAATCAAACTGAAATCCAATAAAAAATCACCGTAAACCTGACAATCACAAGAATATAAAATCAAATTCAGCAAAAATAAGAAGGTAAAAAAAACCACTCACCAAACTGAAAATGTACCTTCAAATACTAGTTGAGAACGAAAGTGAACATAATAAGAAGTGAAATCCTATATTTATATTGATCCTATATATTTGTATCGATACATTCCTAAAAACTTAAAAGTCTAAAACTTTTATTCCTCAGAACATCTTGAGTGAATTTAATCAAATTTCTCTTATTCTCTTATCGCAGAGGTGTCCAAACTTTTCGCGGCACGGGCGGGATCGAAATTAGATCCATGTTATACGGGCCACATGTATATACAAATTGAAAAATATCATTATGAGTAAAGTAGCATTAAATACTATTAATTAATACTATTTTATTGTAACTTGAAAATACAAAATACTAAACAAACAAAGTATAATTATATAATTATTTTATATAAATTGAAATATTTTCATGCAACTTCTAATGCGCAGCAGCAACGGGACCACCCCGGGCGGCAAAAGTTCTAGGTACGCTACTGTGCGCGTGCAATAATTCCATGAAAACGTTATCGAAATCAAAACGATATTTGTTTATTTATACTTAAGTGCTTCTTTAAGCGAACTACTCAAAATTGCTGAGGCTTTATTTACAACAAAACAATAAGACTCTGCTTATCGTCAAAATTCACATGCGTATAAAATTTCTTTTATGTTTGAGTTACCGAAATATTTTTTTTAAATTTAGTCTTATAACTTAACAGCGCGATAGACATTTGTGTTTGGTCAAGTACAACAACTCCGTTTTGTTGGCCACGTAGTTTTTCGATATACCTTTATGAAAATGAAAAGGTTTGGGCGAAACATCATTATGTTTTAAAACCCTCCGCGGGCCGGATAAAATCACTTGGCGGGCCGTAGTTTGGACACCTCTGTCTTATCGAAAGAATTTGTTAATAAATCAATACACAAGGGCTGCATACATATATTAATGACGATGCATGTCAAAACTTTATACTTTATGAAATGTATACTTTCTAATTTATAGGAAGAAAAAGTTTTAAGCCATAACCATGATTATACCATTATTATAAAGAAGAATTATTAATTCAATTCAATGTCATATTAAAGGAAATCTCGATAATCCAAAAGGAAATAACTAATTAGAAGCGTACTATAATTAAGAAACTAAACTATATATTTATAAATATGAAGGATATTTTTTACATTTTCATTAAACTCTGTGTACATTCTAATTCTGACATAATAGGTAGGTTCTGATGTGTTAAAGATTGGTATGTAATTAAAGTTGTAAAGTGGGTTTAAATGATATATAGAATTGTGTTATATTGTTTTAATTTTTCAAATTTACTGTTGAAAGACTATGCTGAACATAATTTTATATAATACTTTTTAAACACTATATGCCATATTTATTTAAATATTCTTCTCATGCTGATATTTTAAACCAAAAAATTCTGTAAATAAAACTGACTATGAAAATTCGAATATTACTTTTTTCAAACATTTAAAGATAATTTTATGTGACTCTAAGGAATAGGAAGAATTTTTCGAATATATGACAACTATTGCACGGAGCGTCCTTTAATTGCCTTAAAATTTTGAAATTCACACCTCGGCCAGTTTTAAATGCAAGAGAGTTGAATCTCTTTTGTTTAAAATGCTAGAAATTCAAGAATATTTTTTAAATGTGACAAATGGAGTCGGAAATTCTGTAATAATTAACTTTTTGATCATTTTAGCATTAAATTTGTTTATTCGAATACATATATATCTTTAACTTGTTATATTAAAGTTCTGCATTAAAGAAGAAAAAATCCAGTATATTGATTCTAAGCTTTTCAAAGAGGATCAGCTCATAAAATATCTATTTGAACATTTAAATGTGAAACTGCTCTTACATCGTATTCACAAGTTGTATAAGTAATGGAAACAAAATCACGTGCCTTTTTCATACTATATTATGGCCTTTTAATGGGATGATTCTTTTAAAGCCAATGTATATTGATAATTATATTGCTAAAAATAAAAATAGACGAACTTTTGAAGTTAAGCTTAAAACGCTATAGTGAGAAGAATTTCCTTAAAAGCATTTTGTCATTATTATAAGAACATTCATATCATTAAAAAATAATTGGACGGTATTAAGTGTCATTTTAAAGAAAAAGGGATATTTTAGTTTCTCATATATTTTAATAACCTTCTGACTAAAAGGTATTTTACGATACGATGATAATACGATTTTATACAAAACCTTTAATGCAGCAACATTATTTCTCATGGATATGTTTATAAGCAGTGTAATTTCTAATATTTATATCCAAAAATTCTTTTTTAAATAATTCTGCTGTAAAAGTTCTTTCATATAAAATGAATAATATTTTTTATTATTCATTTGTTTCAATTGATACGATTGCCCTTTTGCTTAAAGGAATGTTATATCGTCATGTTATGATACATCCAATCACTTTATATCATATGATTTTATGATACAGCAGCATTTTGCTTGTATTTTTTTAAAGCAATAAACTGAGAGCATAAATTTAAATGATATTTTCTATGTAAGATATTCCGTCAAAAAATAACTTCTGAAATAACTGAAAGGAAAATTTTATTTTCACAAAACTTTTAAAAATTTGGAAAAAAATTTAGATTTGAAAATAATATGCATACAAAATTAATCGAATTTTTTTCTGTAGAAGAAAAGAGAATTTCTAAAGAAAAATGCAAATTTAAAGGCTTTTACGGGGAAACAAGTTAGCGAAACTGTAGATTTTTAAATTTATCTAATGAGAAGAGTATTTATATAATTTAAACGTGTTCAATATTTTATGCAATTCGTACATTTTAGAAATTCTAATTTGCATCATTTACAGAGAAAGATTACCCTGTATTGCATAATTTAGCAAAAATACATTTAACATTCTTTACATTCTATTATTTAAGTAAATTTGTTATTGTCGGAATATTTTTGTTTCTAGCATTTTTGATCTGATTTTTACAGAAATATTTCAAAAATAGAGCAAATATTCGGATTGCTTACAATACAATTTGGACCATATTTTAGACTATTGTGCAGTTATAGTATTATTAAAAGAACATCATCAATTAATGAAATATATTACAAAGTAATATAGTAATCTGCTTACAACAACTAATTTTCACTGCTTGGAGGCATCTACAGCTGACACTAATGAACAAAATTCAAAATTAATTTGATGATTCTGCAGGGAAAGACTAATAGTTTCATTAAAAGAAAACAATGTTCTATTCTATACGAAAACATGAATCACAGATAACAGGCGAAGCATACACAAAGCAGCAATTGCTGAGATTAAAAATACGCAAGCAAAAAATCTCAATTAATGCACTGCAATCCACTAGCCCCTCAAAGAATTCGCTGAAAGTCAACTGTCCAAACTGTAAAGTCAGTCCACTACTACTACTATTCTTAATTCGACTACTACTAACTCGGCAGTAAGCTTCCGTGACAGAACATAGATTATTCTGTAACAAAGCAGGAACTTGATTCCTAATGGAGATACCACAGTTTTTTTTAATGTTCAGGAATCGTCATTTTGCATCCAAATTCATTGCTATGTCACCAAATGTTCGCTCTAGTGTGGGCGTCTTTACCCATTTAGTTAGAATTTATTCGAACTATTTACGAAACTATCTTCTTTAACAAGAAATTAATTTCTTATTACCAGCGGGTGACCGAGCTCCGCTCGGAGAAAACAGGTATCGAAGCTAACTCGAAGATTTAAATTTTCAATTGTGATTTATCATAACATCATAATTGTGATTTATCAAAACATGCCATAAGAAAATTTGTGAAACCATTGGTGAAAAGATAACCGGTTAAAGTGCACCATTGTAAACTATTCTAAACAAAGTTAGAGTTTGGAAAGGGAACTATTCTATACAAAGGTAAAGTAAAGGTAAAGATTGAAGTGTGTTGAAGTTCAATATTTTTGACAAATTTATTTAGAAAAACCAAACATATATGCATACATAAGAAACATATTATAAACCTATAACAGCATAAACATAAAACTTTATTAGTTCGTCATATTGGCTATAGATGGCAGCATGTTACCGCTTGAAAATTTAAGTAGCCATTATGGCGAACTAATAAAGTTTGAAAATATCCTATCTGTAACTCCGAACTGCTCGACCGTAGCGCTTCAAAACCGGCGCCAATCGATTCCTCGTGGCCAAAAACCCCAGACCCCCAAGTTTACCGGAGTTTATTAATTCTAGGGCGATTTTCGACTTGGCAACCATTCCTCGTATTATAGTATTAGATATTGATTGTGCTAATATAAAGGAAGTGAGGTTAGAGATAAATAAAAAAAAAATCCAAAAATTATTTTTTCGACTAACAATTTCGAAAGATTTTTCCCATTTTGAAAGTTGAAAAGTTGATAGTATATGTTTAACTATATTTAAAAAGACGATTCTTCGTTAAAATATCAAATAATTATTTAATAATAATCTTAATACTGAGCAGACTACTTTTTATAAAATCATTTGAGCTTAAGTTGATTCTTTGGGGAAACGATATTGATTTTTATATTTGTAAAAAGCATTTTTCTACACTATTTTATCAAATTCTATTTCTCCAAACTCTAAATATTTCGTTAATTTCTCTTCTTTAAAACATTATAAAATAATTTCAAATTTGGCACAATCAGAAGATTTCAACTAAACACAATTTAATATTTACAAACTAATATTTGAGAATTTAATACTTGTGGATATATTACAGATGTATATAAACACCAAAAAAGTCCAAATGTTCAAAAGTCATTTCAAAGCACAAAATCCCCTTTCATTTTACAAAAAGAACTTACCATATATTGTATGTTTACTACTGTTTCAGCTTATCTGAGATAACTGGCTGAGATAAAACGTTTGTCATAAAAAAATATATGGTATCTATAATCGTCGAGAAGTAAACATCGCTTTGAAAGAACAATAATTTAGTCATAGAAAAAGCATTCTTCAGGGACATTTGTGAGATAGTAGATAATCTACGAATATCACAAACATCTATCATATAACTTAGGAAAGCGTAGTAGCAGGCAGAAGCAATCTGGGAAAAAAGGGATGAATAATAAATTTTTTTAAATGCTTCTCAAAAGCATTTTCGAGTGGAAGGTTTTGAAAAGATGAGTCAGTTTCTATATTAAATGAGACACTTTTCATATCAGAATATTAAAAAAAAATATTATTATATATTAAATTAATAGAGTCATTCGTCTTAGATGTTGAACCATTTTATACAAAGCTGTGCCATACCATGTCTTTCGAAAGAATTTTAATTAATGAACAATAACAGGTTCAAAAGATAGAATTTTAAATAATATGAATGTATTCTTGCTTAAAATACCCTTTAATTAATGCAATAAACAGAATAATAGTATTTTTATCTCAAAGCTGGGAATCAAAGAAAACCCAATCATTGATACAAGGAATTTTACTAATATTCAGCACATTTTTCAATTTTAACTTAATGATTTGGAGACAATGCGAAATATAGGAAATACAAATGGGTCGTAAAATGTTTTAAAGAGGCTCTTTAAAAAAATATGAGAATTTTTGGAAGCACCTTTAAAAGTTATCAGTAAAAATAATGATAACGTGTTAACAACTATTTCTTGTCTTGTTAAGACATAAACAATGTCTTGTTTATACTTAAATAATACAATGCTGTGTTTATATGTTAATAATATAATGTCTTGTTTTATACTTAATTTTATACAGAGAAATATGTCATTTACAGAGAAATATGTTTTTTTTCAGTATAATAAATATTTCTTGTCCACGTTTTTCTTCAGGTCATCTCAACGTTTCTTCACGCAGATTATTATGCAATCGCTATTCCAAAGTTGAGAATTTCAGTAATAAATAATACTTCCAACCATTTTCATGCATACTGAATTCCAAGATAAATGGTTCAATTTATTTCATTTCAGTAATATGTTTTATTTATTAAAAGCAATTTATCAAAGCAACAGTTATTTTCTATATTAGGTAATATTCATTTTAGGATCTTTTTTACATTATTCTTCAAGCTGAACTTATTGGAATTTATTATTATCACATAAAGCTTTAGTGAACATTTGGAACAAAAAAGAAGGCTATTGTGACTATAAGAGTATACATGATTATGTCTTATTGTTTTAATTGGCGATCATGTCAGACTAATCTTGGAAACGAATTGAAAATATTGTTGTATGCAAAACTAAGAATCTCGGTATAACTCTTCTGAAGGTTCTAATAAAATCTAACATAAATTACAAATGCTTAATATGATTGAGATTGCTTTGTCTGAATTAAAAGTTTTTCGGGTTTTTTACGAGAATGCATTAACTTTAGAATGCATTTTGTATTCTAAAATGAAAGCATGAAGTAAAATAGAGAGTATTCACTTTCAGATATATTGAACCACAAAAATTTATATTTAAAAGAAAAACAATTGATTAAACAGTAATGATCATAGTTTTAATGTAATTCATTATTTTTGCTATGAGCAATTTGATGCTTTAAATAAACAAAATAATAATGAATATATTAATCGTATTTAATAAATTTTAGTATTTCATTTATAATATTTTTGTAAAGTGTTCTAAAATCGAAACGGCGACTTGACTCTCTGCACTGTGGAGTATTTCTCTTAAGTAAAATATAATAAAGGTAGCATCATTTCTACTAGGAATTACAGATTTAAATCTGGTAGTAAAAAAATCGACCATTTATTCAGTGGCATTGCATCATAGAATCTGAATTCAATTTTAAGCGAATTTTATTATTATTTTTTCTGAATGAAAAAAATATAATAATGAAATATTAGACAAATGCAAAAACAACATTTGTTTATTTTCCAATAAAATAAAGCAAAAGAATTTTAAATAATATTTTTTTTGAAACTAATATACTCTCCTCTTTTTCGATAGTAGTCTTATATCATTTCCAGCAACATCATTATCTCACTTTTACAGAGCTTCAGTTCCTTCTCAATTAAAAACTGGATCAAATAACACCTCACTGTATCATTCATTACCTTGATGACTTTTACCATCTTTTGTACATTTAAAAAACTAATAGAATTAACTTCGTTTGAAAACTTCTAGATTTGAATTTCATTTGTGCTGTAGGATGGCGTTTGAGTACATAGGCTTCGGAGAAGTTAATACAGTTACGAAATAAGCATGCAAAAGATAAGCACAAATTTAAAAAAGACACAAAATGAAAGGGGTAAAACTAATAAAATATATATACCTATTGTAAAAAATAAATGTATATCATTTCAATAAGATTTATCTTCAGTGAGCTTTCTACACAGTACTTGTAATTCAAACATTTTTTACAATTTTAGGCATGAGGAAGGCATAATACAATTTCTCATGTTTGAAGACACTTGTAGTCAAAAGTAATGAAAAATTGAAAGGAATTTCATACGTAGACTATGGACTTCTTCGAAAGATGAATTCGATAAACTAAAGAAATGCTGACAAAAGTCACCGATAGCAGAGATTCTGGCTATATCGGAATGAACATTGGTAAATAAATGCAATCATGTTGTCGAAGATGAACTATCTAATTTCATTAATCATCGGATGATAAAAATTGTACATACATAAATGAATAATAAATAATCTTTATATTCTTATCTTTAAAATTAATCTACTTTTTAAGACACTATTTTAAGTATTCACCGATCTCATATGTGAGACATTGAATCGGTGAAATTTGACTAAGTAAATGTATTTTTGAAAAAATATTTGTAAATAGATTTTTAATCTATTTACCTATATTTTTATGAATTTGTAATCTAATACTATAATACGAGGAATGGTTGCCAAGTCGAAAATCGCCCCAGAATTAATAAACTCCGGTAAACTTGGGGGTCTGGGGTTTTTGGCCACGAGGAATCGATTGGCGCCGGTTTTGAAGCGCTACGGTCGAGCAGTTCGGAGTTACAGATAGGATATTTTCAAACTTTATTAGTTCGCCATAATGGCTACTTAAATTTTCAAGCGGTAACATGCTGCCATCTATAGCCAATATGACGAACTAATAAAGTTTTATGTTTATGCTGTTATAGGTTTATAATATGTTTCTTATGTATGCATATATGTTTGGTTTTTCAAAATAAATTTGTCAAAAATATTGAACTTCAACACACTTCAATCTTTACCTTTACTTTACCTTTGTATAGAATAGTTCCCTTTCCAAACTCTAACTTTGTTTAGAATAGTTTACAATGGTGCACTTTAACCGGTTATCTTTTCACCAATGGTTTCACAAATTTTCTTATGGCATGTATTGTTTTGATAAATCACAATTGAAAATTTAAATCTTCGAGTTAGCTTCGATAACTGTTTTCTCCGAGCGGAGCTCGGTCACCCGCTGGTGAGTGATAAAAAAACAAATTATGCAGTTTTATCAACTAACTCAAAATCAGCAGCCGTTTCGAAAAAGAATCTTCGACATCTTCATTCATTCACTCAATATAAACATCGTCTTAATATTATGAACTGCTATTTAAACCTTTCATTATTATATTTGGAACATTTTCTTAAAATTAAAGTTTTACGATTCTATCCATGTTTTTCCCAGATGTACCATAATTTTAGATAACCCTCTAAAATATTTCTATTATGAATAAGCAGATAAATATCAGAGTTTTTTAGAAATAAATCACTGAAAAGTATTTTTTATCGATGCCATATATTATTTTTGCAATAGTTATGTTTTTAAGAATTCACAAGAAAAAATTATACTTCTTGATTTTAAACAAAATTTATAATTTCAATGATGCTAATAATGCAAAATATTGTCAGAAACCAAACCATCTATTAAAAAATATCTGAATACTTATTCTTATTCTCTGTTGTTTTTTAATACGCATGAAACAATTTGAAGATTTGCAATATTTTATTTTATTGAGTCCCTTCAGAAAGAATTAAATCATTAATACTGAAGCTTGCTAAATTTTTACATGGAGTTCGAATTCTATAGAAATATTTTTAGTAGAAGTTAAAAGAGAAAGCCTTGGAATTAAAAGAGAGAGACATACAATCTGAATACGCATTCTGTTTGAGGTAAAATTTCTGTTTTGAGTCTAGCTTCATATTATTGAACCATAATCTGAAAGCGAAGATAACGCAGGAGCACCAATGCAGTTCAATTATTTTTATCTGTTGCTTAGCAGTAACAATAGGGCTATTATATAATTGTATTACGTCGTGGTTGGATGACGAAGACAGCATCGTTAGCTGGCACTCTTTTTACATCATGAATAGTAAAGCATTTAACTCGACTTATAGATCCAATCACGCTGTATTTTTTATTTTATTTGCAGTCAAATTTTGAATTCTATAATTCTAAAAATTAGGCCATCGTAAGAGGTCACGATTCAATGAGATGTCCCAGAATAACAAATCGTCTTTGAATTCTGACCTGGAACTTTTTATAAAAAGTTACATTAACCAATGTTTTAATTAATTAAAATCTGAATATCTGCAATTGTTTCACAGAGAAGAATTTTTAATCATGTAATACAACCTTATATTTCATTTTACAATCATGTCTATGAAAATGTCTTTAATCTCATAGGAGTAGCTGTATAAAAACATACCTTTGAAGCTTGAATGTAACTAAAAGCCTCTAAGAACATAGAATGGTAAAAGTCAATTACTCTTTTTTATTGATGAAATAGAATGTAAAAATACTTATTAATTTAGATATTGTTTATAAATACTTAATAAATTAATGTTCGTTGGGTGAAAATACAAAGAAACGTTTTTTTTTTTAAATATAACTTTTATTTAGCTTGATTTGTTTCATGATTTTAAGCATGGAACATTGGATTTTACTTTTTGCATCCTGGTATTGGAAGATTTTGGAATTTTGTGCACTTCTATGTTACAGCGATGACAATACACATTTTTTTAGATATTAATAAATCACCATTAATTAAGCATCCGATTAATTCAACCAAACATTGACTCTCAAAAATGGCTTCACCTGTTTACGTATCACTGTCGAAAGTTATTTCTGAAATCCATGATATTTACTATGAATTAGAGAACTAAAAAGTGGAGAATTATCGCATAAATATTGACATTTTAGTATATTAATGTAAATGTTAAAAAATTACTTTCCTTAAATTTATATTCATTTTTTGAGCTCCAAAAATTTTTAGCGTGGAAAACAAATGATTCATATTTTAATAGAAACATTAGTAATTATCTGCGTATAATTTCTTTATTGTCAGTGGTGAAAAAGATGGGAAATAGATATATTCTTCCAATTCTTTGGTGTCATTAAAATGTAAATAAATGTTTCCAGATAGGTTATTTAAAATATATTATTTATAAATGCGTGTGATTTTTTGATTGTCAAGCGTATCTCTTTATCAACAATGTGAAAGGCATTTTAATAGGAACTTAAAATTTCCAATTTCAAATATCTCATATCAAATTTAAGAAATTGCACATTAAATTTGATGAATAATTTTATTTTTTCCTCATTAAAATCATTCTGAAAATTTCGATGTATGAAGAGTTTTATGTCCAGTTTACAAAATATAATTCAGAATATTATTATATTCATATATTTTAGTTAATAAATGTAACAAATGCATTTATGTACAAAACTTCATTTCTTAGCTCAATTAGGGAACTGAATGAGAAGTTTCCTATTTTCAGCAGATGTCTTTGAAACGATTGAATGAAAGATCCACTGAGGATAGTTGAGTTTTCCTTAGAATTTTATGCATCTATGGCCTTGTTAAGCTCACTCGTTTTATTGAGATATTTCTAAAGATTATCATTTTCTCCTAGCATATACGTTCAATGAATGCAAGAAATTTCGGTGAACCTGAAACTTCACGTATTTCGAATTCATTATGCACTGAAAATCATAGGAAACATGATTCTTGGTGAACATCAAATATTCCTTAACGATTTCTAAAACCTTTGTACGCATTTTCCAAACAGACTGCATCTAGTAATAGAAGGTAGGTAACGCGAAATAAAGATGGAATAAATTTGCATTTTTGAACTGAAAAATAATGCACTAGGAAAATGCTTGTCTTCATGGAATACCGTTTCATGGACTGGAGTAGAATAAATGCTAGATTTCATGGAAAAAAATCACAATTTTCACCAGCGCCTAAATAAAAACGAATGAAAATTTTAATACTTTGAGCTGCATATACTTGAATAAAATCGGGGAAGTGGTAGAGGATCTCCTTCTTTAAAACTTTTTTGGGTTTATTAATTGATAAATTGATAAAATTAATTGCATCTGAAATATTTGAATAAGTATGATTATGTTCATCAAAATTTAACCATTTTTCAAAGGTTATTTAAGTGACTTAATCTTACAAATTCACAAAATAATTCTCATATATTATTAAATTATTTGTAAATTGTAAAATAAATGGCAGAAAAAAAGTCCAGAGTGTTGCACAGAATAGACTATTAGATTTAGAGTAACCCTATTTGGTTCATAGATACTTTTTGATTAATGATGCTCATTGATAAATGTTTGTTAATACATATAAAACTATATTTGCTAATGTTTTTAATGCTTAATTCTTTAATTGTATTAATGTTTAATTTTTAAAAATATTTAATATTTAAATTTTTATCGATAAATGTATTTAATACAAATAATTTATATTATATAAATGTACAAATAGTTTAAAAATTCTCATATATTATTAAATTAATTTGTAAACTATGAAATACATAGCAGAATAAAACATTCACATTATTGTACAGAATAGACTATTAAATCTATAGTCATCACATTTGATACACAGTTACTTCTTGGTAATAATTCTCAATGATAAATGTGTTTTTTAATGTAATCCATTTTTAAGTAAAATTTGACCATGAATGTCAATGTTTTTTTCTCTCAATAACTTGGATATATATTATTGAATGTCATCCATTTTACACTGCATAATAACAATTTAAATAAGTATTTGCGCCGTTATAATTTTTTTAAATAAGAGTTTTAGTAAAATTAAATTTTGTGTATAATTTCTTTCTTATTTTAATTTTTTTTAAAAAATAAAGTGCATTTTGAATTATGCTTTTGAAAGGTAGTATTAAGTCTATTTTCTATTCTCACATTATTATGGCTATGTATTAAGAATAAATTCAAAAAATAAAACAAAGTAGGTAAGCCGTATCTAAATAAAGAATTATCATGTTATGGTGTTTCGAATTTAATGATTAGAACCATCTTTATTTTCTTTTAGAACAAAAATATTTCTAAACAATATATAAGATTCAAGTTGCATTTTAACAAAATCTTGATTAATTATATGCATGTATGGATATATCTCATTCATATGACGGCAAATAATATTGAAGTAGACCAGAGAAAGCTTATAAGTTTATTTTGAAGAGCATATAAATTTCCACCGATTATCTATTTAGAAATCTTTCTTAATATTTTTTTATTTAGCTAAATTATCGTTTACTGTGAATTTTTTTCAGTTTGCTTATTCTAGTAAAAATTACTAAAATAATAGATGAAATATTTTAACATTGTCTTACGCATAAAATTATATTATAATTCAAAAAAGCTTTTCTTTGGAAAAATGAATACACTTTAGACATTTATTTTAATTTATATCCCATTTCGGTGCAACTATAGATTCCTAACTATCCTACCTCATACTATTCGTTTCAGTTAAATTTAAAATCTTCACGAGAAAATACGGAATAATTTAACAAGGCGGGAGCGTTTCCGACTATCCTCCAACTTATTTATACATCACATAAACTGAGATATACATAGTACAAAAGTCCTTGTCTTTTCCCTTTAATTCACTTATTTATCAATGAATAACTAACTTTACATAATTCTGCATGAACTAAGCCCATCTTGTATGATAATTGTATATTTTTAAATAATATGCATTCATATTGTAAATTGTACATGATTATATACACTTTTTGCACTGAAATTATGAATTATATATCAAAATAAGTATTTATTCTTCGAATTTTCTTTGCTACAATATTTTTAAAGCTTGAAATAAACTGTGTAATAAACATTTATATACTTTTTCACCTTGGTATACTTTCCCACTGGCATCATTCGCAGTAATTTGCTTTTAGTAATCAGCAGGTACGATCACTTTCAATCAGTCTGCATTTGCATACTCCCAGGTGGCAACGGCTACGAAATAAAATAAAGGAATAATTTTAATGAATTAGTTCGGATTAATGCAAATAATTATTTAAGCTGGAAGAAACTTAATCGGGATGAAATGAGCAATTTTAAGCTTGAATAAATTTTAATTTGCTTTCCTCTTAAGTACTTGAATTTTCTACATAATAATTTAGTCTAAATTATAATTTAGTATAGAACTAAATAATAATTTAGTCTAAAGAATAGGCTTGAACTGACAATAAATTTTAATAAGAATGATATTTTATGTAAAAATAGTGTTTGTAATTTATGTATGAATAGAAGCTTCCGATCTATTCGGGATTTTTTTTCTAT
>JAPMOQ010019658.1:2075543-2118601 GCA_026543055.1 Argiope trifasciata | reverse complement strand
CACACACACACACACACACACACACACACACACACACATATATTTGTGTGTATGTGTGTATATTTGATTCTTATTTCCTTTGTCATCCATTACCCAACTCATTTATCCCCATGAAACAATTGACTAAATTCCACTTACTCCAGAACCTTCAATTCTTTCAACGACAGTTCATAAAACTATTTTTGAACAACGTCTCGAAGAATGCCAAGTAAAATGGGTTGATCTCATTTACCACTTCGATAATATGACTGATAATCTGTTATTGTATTAAGTGCATATTATAATTAGAAATTTCACGGATCTCTTTTGCCTAATGATTATATTTTCAATATAATTATTAAAAATTTATTACATAATTTTTCTGTGCTTTAATTCATCTTATCTTATCAAATGCTTGTAAAGTGTGAATTAGTATTGCAATAGTATTCTGAAATTAAGTAGGATTGTATGTTCCAAATTTCTAGTAATATTTTCTTATATTTCAATTAATTTTATGTTTTGATTAAATTTTACGTAAATTTTGATTCCTTCAGAAAACGCTTGGCTTAGACTTTCAGAAAAAAAATTATTAAATAATCCTGTAATATTCTATTATGAATTATAATGAATAAAAAGTATAGAATAAAAATTCTTAAAAGCATATTTTTATTAGCATACTTAAAATATTTTTTATGAAATATTATGGAATTACTCTAAAAATAATTTTATTTTTTAATTGCTGTAAAAACTATATTATATTTTATATTTAGCTTAAAAAAGTATATATGTTTATGAATAATATGACTGTAAAATAAAATTATAAAATTTGGAGGTGTTGGAAATGATGTTATAAGGATATTAAACCATAGTAAATAACACCCTAAAGAAAATTTTAAGTGAAAATTTTAAAAATTATAATAATTAATATTAAAGTATTAATTCCCTTCAAACATCTTTATCAACATTTTCTTCTTGTTTATTAATCTATGTAATGTTTTTCTGGTTCCATATTCTTGATTTTCGATATAAATTATTAAAATTGATGGTGTAGAGTTGCCTTCTAATGCGGTCTGATTTTTTTTTGTGTTGAAGTTTAAAAAATAAAGTCATTTTTATAAAGCTCACAATTCTTTAAAGTTTTATATAAAAATTTCAATCAGAAAATTTGTAAAAAAATTTCTATTGGGGCATTTAATTTTTTAAAAATTTCTATATAATTCATAAAAATTATTTTCTATTTTTAATACTGTAATAAAACCGTCTATTTGAATTATGTTTTATTTTTATTCTTATTGCTAAACTTCCTGAAATCAATAAAAAGAAAAAAAATACTGTTCTAAATTAATCATGTCTAAATTTACAAGAGGGCATAAAAGAGCTTATTTGAAAAAAAAACCCTGCTATTTTTCAAGTTATCTGAAAGCCACAGACTTTGAAAAAAAATGCCGAAATCCTATTCCGAACGAATTTTCTCCTACCATATTTACTTTCGACGACAGCCGAGAAAAACTAGCGGCTGTATACTTTTATTCCAGGATGCAATTCTTAAAATTAGCTATAAAAGTGAGAGTGAATTTAATGTCGAATAAAATGCTTTCATCAAAAAAGGCAAGTAGAAAAACCTAAAAAAAAATTATTCATGAAAAAAACAAAACAGACTTTCGAAAGAGTTTCAGGTTTTCTTTCAAATTCTCCCTCAGGTGAAGAGTTTAGAAATAATACTCCAGAGGTATTGTTATTCACACCTGATAATGGATTAATATAATGAGGGAGTTGTTAAGTTGATGCCGTTGTACAAAAAAAATCTTTTTTTATATTAGGATTAAAGAATGAAATCTACCCGTTTTCTCCTTAATTCTTTTAAAAATGAAAGAAAAATCCATTGTTTTTTTTTCTTGTCTACTTATTCCTTGTATTTAAAGCTATTTTAAAAATGTGTATCCTATAGGAACCAAGCATGGCCTGGTTTAGTGTTACTGACAATTTAAAATATTTTCTGTCTTATTTTCTTCTCAGAGCTTGTGACAATGTGCAATTACCAGCAATTATAGAAATATTCAGAACTTTCATTCTTTTTTTTTCTGAATCCAAGCTATTTATAAAAAAAGTTAAAGTATTATAAATAATTTTATTTTTATTTATTAATTTCTATTTTGTATTTCTGTGATATCTTTACCATCATGTTTAAGAATAAGTATTGATATGAATATTTTTGTATATGATTTCTTTTTAAATTACTATAACGATTTAATTTTTAACGTTAAATATTTTATAGAGAAAAATGTCGAATAATTTTAATTAGTTCCATACACTAGATTTTTTTTTAAAGTTTTATGCAGCTCTATTCGAAGGGCTGAAATGAATAATTGTTTCCTGTTAAATTCTTATTATGGTTTTAATTTGTTCTGACGTGACTAAAAAGTGTAAATAATTATAATTATTTGTATATAGAGTTTCATTAGAGATTCTTTCATATTCAGCTGGATTCAAAGAGATAGAATGATCAATTGTTTCTTTTAGATTCTTATTTTGCATTAATATATTCTGACAAGACCAAAAAATATAAATGAATGGCAGTGATTTCAAAGTTATTTTGAGGAAGAAACCAGATTACACAATTACTTCATTGTATAGTTTATGTTTAAATGACAAACTTTTAAATTAAAATTAAACTTAAAATTCTTACTTTTAGTATTGCGTATTTTAGATATTCTTTCTCATTTTTAAATATTTTCTGTTTCATTTCATATCATAGATCATTTATCTACTGTTTTCTCTAAATATAGCATTTCATTTTATTTAATTAAATTTATATTACTCCAGGACGTCTTTTTTAATAAGATAGAAAATTCGGATCGGTTGTTATACATAAACAGATTAAGCTGGTTAAATGAATTGCACTTTTAAGTAATCAGCTTTTTATATGAAAAGTATTTTATATTTTTAATACACGAAAAACCTGACTTTTGTTCCGGTAATTAAATTTTTGTTATTTTGCTTCGATAAGTTTGCAATATCTGGTAAAATAAATTCAAAAGAAATTTGTTAAGAGAAAGACTCTTTCTAATTTAATTGAGATCAATGGAAATAATAAATGAGTTTCCAGAACAGTTATTTAATTATTTCTTTAGTCCCACATTTCACAGGACAAAACAGACACAAATTTCGAAAATACACAGCACTCACTTAGAATACCATCTAATAATGACCCGCAAGAAAATCACTGGAATTATACCTTGATGTTAATAATTTTACGCCCTATCATGTATGAAAAGAGAAGATAGTAGAGCTATGTAACCGCTATATCCTAATAATTCGTGGCTCTTTCAAAGCTTCAGTTTAAAACCAGAAATGGCGACTCATTAAAAGTAGCTGCTCGATATCTGAAAAAAAAAGATTAATCCTATACTTCAAATTTTTATTTTCCTTCCATCATTTTGCCGATAAATTTAAATAGGTATAAACAATATTTTAAAAAATTAGCAATAATGATCGAAATAATTCAACTGAAAATTAATAAATTATGTTTCATATATTTAAAAATTTGGAATCCAATTTTCAAAACATTTCTTTTATTATAAAATGTAATAGTTAACTACAAATTTCTTTACTGAATTCTTTATTCAAAGCTTAATCAATAAATTAATTTTGATTATCAGTTTTACAACATTTGAAATTACTTTAAATCGAGTCAAATCAACTGTTCTGCAATTTTACAATATTTCTCAATGTAATATTAATTTTTTTTTGTAAAACATCAAATATTATTGCAAATAAATGGTTTTAATGATTTTTTCGAGTTTTTTCAAAAGAATTTCTTATCAATATCATTTAATATATTCTAATGAATCTTGTAATTTGACGCATTCATTTTTTATGTAAATAAGCATTAATTTATAACTTTGAAATCTTAGAAATAATAAACAGAAATAGTACGTATCTTTTGGGACGGAAAACATAAAATAATAAGCTTCATTTAATTCTTATTTCTTACAAGTGTTCCAAGATCAGAAAGAGTCTCATTAAATTCAAGAAGCAATTTTCCGCTTCGCTGAATTTTGGTGTGTCAAAATTTGCTATCCCTATTTCAAAATTCTAACACTAAGCAGAGGAATAAAATATGTTAATTAAACTTTTCATTCACAGGCGCTAACTTCTGAAAATAATTATGACAAAAAAAGTTAGTGTAATAAAAATTTGTGAAAAAGTTTAAGGCACTGACATGTGCACTATTACATAAGGCACATGTTACAGATAATAATACTTGAATTTAAAATGTAAAAAAAATGACTTTTAAGTCTAATTTATTCAAATTAAATTAATAAATCAATAGTAGCATTTATGTTCAAAAATTTAAATATTTTATCTTGATCCATAAAACTGAATTAAATATTTTATTTTATTAATATAAATTATTTTAATTATACACATCAGCTTTGTTTCTCTATTATTATATACTATATAAAGGGATTGCTAAAATTTAAAATTACAACGTTTTACGAACAAACTCGCGATGAATTCTAAAATCAATTAAAAATTTTTTTTTTGTTTACCAAATAATTTGCTTTAAGTTTTGTATAAAAACCAAAACACAAGGTAGAATTTCTTTTCAAGACTTATTTGATATTCTACAGACATTTTCAACAGAAATGCATCTCTAGGTGCAACTAAAATACTTCAAAGACAATTTTGGAATAAATATTTAATCTTTTAGCTCCTTTGATGTATGGTTGTCTATCAACTTGTGACTACAAATTAAATTGCTAACTTTATTATAGAGGTAATGAGCGTCTACTTTAATTTCGCCAATCAATTTTGATGCGATGAATTTTAAATTATATTTTTAACATTGAAAAGGTCTGAATTTAATTTAATGAAGAAAAACGCAATAAAAATTATATACTATTAATGTGTAAAAGTCAAGATAAGTAATAGAGTTCAAAGTAGTCCATCTGCTTTGTCATATTAAAGTAAAGATAAGACACCGAAAATACAGAAAGCCATGACTTATTAATATCCGAATTATTTGCGTTAAAAAAAAGGTTTCCACAAATTTTAGTTTAAATGAAATATTTAAGTTGTGATAATAAATAAAAACAATTAACATATTTGAAATCAATTTGCACTCATCTTACTAAGGTTCAAGTAAACAAATTCTTCAAATAATCAAGTTACTTTTGATAATTATCTTTTGCCTTCATGGGATTTTAGAGCATTGACGCAACTCCTTTTGAAAATCGTGCCCATCCAAATTCATTAGAGTCAACTAGCTGACCAGCTTCCTTCATTAATTCTTAAATTATGCTAAGTACTTTTGAAGATTCTTCTCTAAGAACACTAAGAATAACAAATATAATTAATCTATATATTAATTCACAACCAGATGTGATGTGTCAGTATTTTTAGAATAAAGCAATTTTTAATGAAATAGCATATAAATAGGTTTCCTAAGAGGTTCATTATAAAGTAAAAAGTATTTAAATATTCAAAAACTGTTGGATTATGTCACTGAAAAACAATTAAAAAAAGATAGTTTCAATAAGTTTATTAGTAATTTATGATTGAATATTTATTGAATTAAAAAGTACCTTATTACTATAAACCATTATAACGAAATTTCTTCACTGGAAGTTTTCTGAATCTCAAGTACAAATCAATTTAATAATTACAAAACGGAAATAGTTTGGTAGATAACATTTCATATAAAGAGTTAGTGACCAAAATACAAATTCTTATTAACTTTTAAATCAAAACTGTCGAAGTGTTGACTTTTTTTTCTCTTTAATTTTACATTGGTGTAAATGCAATAGATGAAATAATGAAATCTGGGATCATGTGACTACAACTGAAATTCTGGATTGAATTCATAGAGCAAAAATTTCCAAAATACATATTCCAACAATACATTCAGTAAAAAATCTTGAATCACGTCATAGATATATTTCCTAACTATTGTTCGTAAATACAATACAAGGCCTGTGCAGCTGCAACCCATGGGGCACCATTTTGTGTGAAGGAGAGGGTTAGGAGATCGTTATAGGAAATTATGAGAGAAAGTTTTAGGGAAAACATCCCTGATTATATATATATATATATATATATATAAAGCCGATTAGCATGATTAATCAATCGTAATAAATAGTAACTGGATGAAATTGTTAAATGATTTATAAAATTGATTGATTAAAATGAGAAATATCTAATTAAACATTTTAACAACAATTTTTGAAAAAACAGATGCGTTCAAAACTAAAAGAATTTAAATTTTATATTGATACAAATTTTATGTCGACCATTTTCGCTGTAACTTAAAATTCCAATGAAATAAGTTTCCAAGTATTGGAAACTTTAAACAATCTTGGACATTAGCATCTGATATATATGTGACAGAATAATCGATAACGGTCCCCAACTTAATTATTTCAATTACAATTGAAAGGTAACTTGAGAAAGTACCTTTTCAAATAATTGCCTTTCATTCGAGCACTGGATAATTAATGTAAAGATCTTTAAAATATCCCTATACCAAATTGGAAGACTATAGGAAATCTATACAAACATTGAATATTACTTCCATGTATTTAAAAATATCAAAAAAATATTCTTTAAGATTATCTTTTGAACGTGCAGTTTGTTTTCAAATAAATCAAATTTTGAATTGTTTATTTGAACTTTGATACTTCGTTATACAAATGAACGTTTATAATAAAAGTAAATCCAATTAATCGAAATTATCTGTTTTGAGTTAAAAAGCCAGCCAATCCTACATTAACTAGACGAAAGTTAAATTTTTTTAATTGCTTTAATTATTTAAAATAAATAATTTCCGGGACAATGCTTAAAAATGTTTTCAGTTTGTATTTTAGTAACTTTTAAGTGCTTACATCTCATTAATATATTAAAAATGATTTAATAGTTTTATGCTTATTTGTTGTTTAATAAGTTTTTAGTGGCTTTATATTAAAATAAAACCTTTTGAAATAGCGCTTATTACCAAGAAGGAAATAAGCAATCCTAAATATAGAGGCTTTAATCAATAAAACTGTTTCATGCAAACTAAATCAATGAAAGACTACTTATCAGGCTTTTCTCGTATGCACACAAAATATTGAACATTTTATTTTGATCTTTCTATTGCTATAAGGAAATCCGAAGTATTCATTTGGATATATTTTCATTGCCGGTTGAGTTCAAAGTTTCATAAAAATTATTTAATTTTCGAAACGTATAACAAATTCCATTTCCCTAGCATAATGAATTTTTTATTTCATACACAAATATTCAAGAGTAGCCGCAGATGCAGAATAATTCTTTCCTCCAAATACTTGACATGCATCTACTTTAATAAAGCTATATTATGAATTTGAATCATATAGGCTTGTTGCGATTTTACAGTAATTATCAAATTCTAATATATGCAGATAAATACACAGACAGGTTTCTGCTTGGATGTTTGTGACTTAAAAGTGTTGAGTATGATCTGATTCCCATACGATCAAAAGTTTGTAGTGGCTAACAATTAAAATATTTATTCATTAACAGAAATTATTAATTTAAATCAAAATATTATCAGAGCTGATTCGTCTTAGCTTCTTGATATGCAGTTCTGACCTAGTACGATACACAAAGATATAAACTGTGTAGCCAAATTATTATGACTTTAGCTTCATATTTATATGCAGAACGACCATAATTCATGTTTCTACCATTAGATATCACTATAAAAAACACAAGGCAAGTTTAACATTAATTGCATTATATTGAAGGGATTAAATAGGCATAAAAACATCATAATAATAAAATACATCTACAATATAATTAAAAATTGAGTCTGGATGTGGGATGATTGTAAGCGCTTGAAGCATAAGAACGAGTATCAAGAAAAAAAAAGCTACGCTTTTAAAGTCGTCAAGAGCAGTAGTTACTAATATTTACAGAAAATGGTTTATCAAGCAGAAAACAGGATATTTAGATCAGATTTGTGTTGTCACGTAGTACTGAATGCGAAAGACTTGTCAGAATTGTCCAAGTTCAGCAGAAGAGCTACAGTATGTCAAATTGCAAGGAATCTTCTTAATCAAGGGACAACTGTGAAGTCCTTTAAATGGGCCGTTTGCCTTCTTGATATAGAAGCCGACGGCCTGTTCGAAAGTCTTTATTGTCTGCGTTATGCAAGAGAAAATGTCTCCATTTATCAGAAGAGAAAAGGGATTGAACCATAGATTTTGTAGTAGTGGCATGGGTTCAATGAGACGTTTTCTATCATGGAAGACAAAATCACATAATCAAACAGCGGATATGGAGAAAACAGCACGAAAGCATTAACCCAAATTTCATCGCTACTACATTTCCAGCTTGTGAAAGCATTATTATGGTTTGGAAGTTTTATTAACCTTGTAAGGATCTTTAAATTACTGTCGAATAATTTTTTCCGATTGCTGAAGTACATTAAGTGTTATCAGATATGAAGTACAACCAGTTATATTAATGGTATACCCTGACAGAAAAGGATAATTCCAATAGGACATAATTCACTGTCATAAAGCCTACATTGTTTGCAGATAGTCCGAAGATTTCACCTGGGATTAGTTCACTGCCCCAAACACCTAATCTCAATATAATTGAAAATCTGAGAAATGAGATCAGAGAGGGCATTATTCAGCTGTATTCAAAAGCATTAAAACTTTAAAAATTTGAAAATGAAATACAATGAGTCACAGATTCCTCATGCCAGCTGCCAGCAACTCATGGAGTTCAGCAAACGGAGTCCCATATTGTAGTAAGAAAGTGGTCATAATAAATTGTCAAATAAGTGTATTTCAGCTGTCGAAAACCTGCTGACTACTCTTACCAATAGAAGGCAACTTAAAAAGGAACAAAAGTCCAGAGAAAGAGAGATGCCAACGAGAGAAAGAGAATCATTATAAATACCTATAGCTAGTGATCGGCGGAATAGATATCAAAAGTCCAAATTAGACTGAAAAAATTGCTGATAAACTAGATTGGTAGATTGACAAGTGACAGAGATAAGCAGAGTGACTGATGAATTTAGCTTTGATCGCTTTAGAGTCACTACTGGTGTTCATCCAAAAATAAATTCTATAAAATCACACATGAATACTTTCATTTTTTTGTTTATTGTATTCTCAATGAGGCAGATGTAATCTCAAAAAATTGTTTTTGGATTCAGAGAAATTAAAAATGTGGAAATTCATTCAACTTTCGGAGAATTTCTTGATTTTAATATTTTGCATACATGTTAATGATATAAGATAAATTGTAGCTTATACTTCCTTTTCTAAAATTGAAAAATTTCAGAACCAGCTACTTTTTTTTTTGTAGGAAACAAGATTTTGTATGGAATAAATATATCATTAAAAACATAGTCCATGAGTGAATCAATACACGTTCTTTTAGTCTATTTGCAAATCATTCTATTCTGAAAGTCGTTGCGAGAATCAATTTTTACTCAAAATAGAAAAGGACAATTTTTTTTCACTTTCAGGAACATGCTGCTATTCCATCTCTTCTCCTTGACTACTTCAAAACTTGGATGTAGATAGATACATCCTTACGCGAAGGATAAGGAAAGCCTGCCTTGGATATAAAAACTCAAAATTGAGACGAAAAATTTCTCTTTTGAAAAGTTAGAACGGTAGAAGAAAGAAGAATAGAAAAGTAGAATATTCCAGAATTTTTTTCGTTTCAAAGAAAATAATACCTGCGCTATATATTAAAATATTTGGAGTCGAATTTTAAAAGAGATTCATTCTTCCATCTTTTATTCAACTCTCGAGTCTTTTCACTCGAATAGAATTCATCCTAGTTGAATAAAAGATGTTTCTTTTTAAGTTAATCAAAATGGAAGCCGGATTTAAACATCATGAATAATTTCTTTTGGGTTTTGGACTCGGCATTAACTCAATCATTGTTCTTTTGTCTGTTTAATAGTTTCTGAAAATATTTATAGTTGTTTGTATTTTTATTTAATGGTGCATGCAGGCATAAAAAGATTTTGACTTGGAATAGATCTTTAATATTTTGGGATATGTGTTCCATTAGGAAATGCACATGTTTTTATTCTATTGTCAAATATAAAAATCAGAATTAGAATAATATAAATAATAAATAAATAAATTAGTTGTTTTTATACTAAGAATGATATTTTAATTTTGCTTATATTTAAGATTATATGTAGTATAACAGAAATAAAATTTTAAATTTCAGTCAATTTATAAATGTAAAATTAAATGATTTTTAGGGTTTTCTCTAGATAATCCTAAACACTTCCTTAGATTAAATTTATTTATGCTCATATAAACAGATTATATGAGATATAAACGATTTCATCAAATGTGCCACATTGATTTTTTAATAATAAATTATCAATTTAGAAGGGAAAAGGATATGACGTCACAGCTCAGTGTGAGGCAATAGTGACATGTGACAATGTCATTACATTAAATGATCGAATAATTTTTATCTTTAGTCAATAAAAGCCGTAATTTATTTGATATTTTGTTTCTCTTTGTTCAATGAAAGAGACCTAATAATTTCTTTTTCATACTGATGAGACGAAGACTGGGTTTGAAAGTTCTCTAATACAATTTCTAAAACAAACAGATCTTGTTCTGTTGTAAAGGCACTTGACTTCTACCAAAATTTTATCCCGATATTCGATTATTCTGCCCAAAAAAGCTGCTAGAAATTGTAAAAGCAATCAGTTTCAACAAATGCTGATAACAATAGTGTTTCTGGGAGAATACGTGTAGCATTATTTTACAGATATAACAGAATGTAATCTGTTACAGCCTACAGATGTAATAGAATATGTTCTGTCACACCTTGAATATATAATATAATGTATTTTGTAACATTTTTATAAGTGTTACAACCTTTGAAACTTTTACTACAGCATAGAAGTAGGAATTAAGACCAAATTGTAATGGACATATTTCTGTACAATTGTAAAAACTATTATCCTGTAAATACGCGCATGTAATAGTCCTTTGCTGCTGTAAGAGAACACATGATTCAAATAAAAATTAGTCACCTTTCTTCCATTTGAATCAAGTTATTGTCTAATTCAGATTTCATCTGATTTCGTATCTATATGTCCAAGTTATCAAAATTTAGATTTGGAAGCGTTAGAAAAGAGCAACATTTTCTTTCAAACTAGAGTGTAACGGGATTTGAAACAGTTCGTAGTCAGTAACAGCTCAAATAAGAAAAAAAGAATGTCTGACTTCGTTATTACTATTCTAACATTTTTCAACCAATAACAGAGTTCGCAGTTATAGCGTTGACATCTTGTTAATTTGCCTAAGTGAATAAAAGCATTATTATAATTTTCTAAAATTATTTATGACCCCAAAATCTATTCGCTAAAGAATAGGTCTACATCATAGAAAGCCGGTTTTAATAATTATATGTTATTTCTGAGTAGACAAAGTATGTGAATTATTAATAAATCACCCATTTTATCTGTGTATTTTAACGGCAGGCCAGTGCCAATTATGACTCTGTAAGGCTACAAATTCTGATTCTTTATGGAATCGGAATAATCTATCCCTTTTATATGTATTATAATATTTTAATCTTAAAAAAGGATGTTATTAATTGAAAATTGCGAAGTCGGAGCTATAAAAATTAATTAAATAGTTGATATTTTTTTATTAAATTAAAAGAACTGCTCCATTAAAATAAGCTTCGTTTTGGTTGTGTGTTTGATTCTAACCAATGCAACAAAATCCCAATTTAAGTTTATGCAAGTAATCTTTTTTGATACCAAGTAGTATGCAAGTAGTCTTTTTTTTATAGTACTTTGTATATTACTGTTAAATTTACTTTTCTAGCAAATGGTGAATGAGTATTTAATAGAAACATTAAGGTTCAAATTTATGTTCTATCTTAAAATCTAATCCTCTATACTAATATCAAGATTTCAAAATATATTTGCCGTTCGGTAATAAAATTCTTATTACAACAAATTAAGGATAACAAAAATATTATGACTCACGTGTTATCTCTGATAGTTGATGAAAATACTTTAAACTTTTCTCATTCACTTATTTCACAAATAAATTACGAAATTAAAACAATGATAAATCAGTTTAGATGCGTCATTTCTTGTTAAAATTTTCTCAGAACTATTTTATCTACATTTTTTGCTAATCTTTCACAGATATTTCCAGCATCAATGAGTGATTAATCATGAGTTTTTTTAAGTATTTTTGCGAATAACGTAAAAAACAACAACATTGAAAGCAATTCATTAACTTAGTATGAATATGTTTAAAATATTGTCTGGAGGAATTTTATGCAATTAATAGCGTGATTTTTATTACATAATGTCCTATAATTACCTTTACCTTCTAAAAATAAAACGTTCAGTTTAAGAAAATTTTTATTTGTTATTTATTTTGTCTTTCGTAAATAACATATATTCTTCAAAATTCACGATATATTTTCAGATCTAGAATTCGAATTGTCGGTATCTGCACATGGTCTAAAAAAAGCAAATTATTTTTATATTGTTTAAAAGTATTTAAATGATTTTTCTTGTTAAAAAATAAAGAAAATAATAAAGAAGTTTTAAAGCACTTAGATATCTACACACAACAAATTTTATAGAAGAACACCATCTTGCATATTAGAATAATGTGAGAAATCGCGCTATATATATTTTTAGCCCTTTGTAATATCAATATTTTTCACAGTTTTTAAGACTTCAAAATAAATGGAATATTATTTGAAAGAATGAACTTGTTTTCAACAAGATTAAAATCAGACCATCGAATATCAATAAAATGGCAGAAATTCATTTCTTAAATTTCTTATAAATCCCAATTATCTATAAATTAAAAAAATTTGTAATTCTAATGTACTCATAATTTCCGTACATGAATTCCTTTTACTTTCTAGGAATTTTTAAATTTACAATTTTGATATTAGAATTACGTTTAAATACTGTAATCTATGCAATTCCTGACAAAACGCAGTTTCCAGTTTGAAAAAATAGGACAAGTCATAGACAATAATCAAATGAGTATGCAAGGACTATAAAGTACAGCATACTTAGACTAAGCGGTAAAGAAGAAATCATGATTGAAGTATTAAATTAAATCAAATTTTCAGTGACTTAATTAAAAAAATTTAAGAAAAAAATTTAATTTAAATTAATTGAATTAAATTAATTTTTAATTTTAATTAATTTAAAACCGTTAACGATCAACCAGCCAAGAATTATCAATGCGAAATTAATATTTTTGAAAAAGACGAATAAAATACTCGTTGAAAATAAATAATAGTTAGAAGAATTATAAAAAGTATTTACTGTCGACAACCCAACTTGTAAAGTTGACACTTATAAATTATCAATTATCGATAGTAATTTTATTTATAATCTTATTTTTTGATATAATGATATTTATAGTTTGATGAATTATTTGTAAATTAACTGCATAAGCTCTGAAATAACATTCAATATACTTTACAGGATAGAATGCAGCTACTTATTTATTATCAGTAGTTGCTTTAATATCAAGTATTGATAGCAATTTATTGAGCAACTAATGGTAATAGTTTTAGTGAACAACTAATGATAAAAATTTAGTGAACGAATCAAGTTAGTAATTAATAAGAATTTATCAGTAATAAATATTCTCTAAATATTTCAAAATTTTTATTAGATCCTCAATTAAACTTTAATCAAATTTTTACAATCTTTCACGATATTTTTGATAAATACTGTAAACCTGTTTGAAATTTAAAAAAAACAACAACAACTTTTCGATTATGTCAATTTTATTTCAATTCAGTTTCCCCTTTGAATTTAGTATTTTCTTAGAAAATATTTTTCAGTTTACGTTGATAATCATAATTCCTAGACTTACACTTACGCTCACTTCAGTTATATCAAATGCAACTTTTGCTTACACTAGAATATGCAACATGCGTTTTTTGTGTTATATAATTAAAGGTAAATTCTAAAAATAAATTTAAATGAACCATGTCTAATACATTATCAGGCGAGGTTAATTCAATCTAGAAATACAAATCAGTTTTCAAAATATTTCAAAACTTTCTCTGATCTACAAATTAAAAAATATATATATTTTCTTATTTTTGACTAAAAGTTCAAAACACTTAATAGTTCAAAAACAATTTAATGTAGACGAATTTTAAAATATCAGATTTATTTATTACCACATTTTTCTCTTCTATGTTAGGAATAAAAATTTTTAACATTTCTTCTGTAAGAATTATGAAAAAAAATTCTTTGTTTGGAAAATAAAGAATTTTATTCCCTGTTTCTCATTTCCGTGATTATAAGCCATTGCGAACTTTCCTTAACCAATACAAAAGCATATAACGACTATATATATATATATATGCTAATAGAATAGCCCTATTCCAAAAACATTAATAAAAGTGCTAAGTCGTGACAATTAAATAAATAAATGCAACACTATCAAAAAATAAAATGGAACTATATAATCATAGTCAATACGTCTTTGTACTACTTTAAAAATTTGTGACTTCATGCTGGATATTTTTGCTAGGAAGTTGTTTATCCGAATTTTATCCTTCGCCTTTTTCTTTGGAAAATACGCGGGATGACATATTTGAACATTAATACTTGCGCTCCTTGACAGAAATAGGAGGATTTGATTGATCACATTCTCACACCAATATGAATCCTTATGTTTTTCTTATTTACAACGCTGCAATGATTTCCTTCAGGAATATTGGTAGTGGTGGGAAAAGTGTGCTTCTTTCATAATTCTCCTTTAATCTGAAGTCAACCCCCCTCCCTCCCTTATAGAAATTGTACCTAACTATCGAATTACAGAGCCGGTGAAATGAAGAATTTACTTTGAACAAATAAAAATAATTTTCATTAACAGTGTATAGGAATTATAGTTAAACACCATGAAGTAAATGCAAATTAGGGAATGCTAGAAAACGCGACTTTTTAAAATTAATAGCTTTGTAATTATCAAGTTAATACTGATTTAATGCTTTTTATGACGATTTTTTTGTTTTGTCAGTAAAATGATCAAATGCCACAACAAGGGCATAATTCAGACAGGGACGGTAGATTTTGCAGGCATAAACTCCAAAGAGCAGAGATTAGATCAAATATCAAGATATTTGGATCTTTTTGACTAGATTTTATCACCGTTATTGTAGATCCTATACAGAAATTGAAATTTGCATTGGGTTTCTTATTTACAGGGATTCTTCTTTGGATCGAGTCATAATTTTTGAGCATCGTATCCTAAATTTGTTTCTTAAACTACAGAATTCTATTTATTTTATATTTAAAAAACATTAGAAATAAATGGAAAGATTTTCAGGACTAGTTGATAATTCAAACTGTTAGAAATTAAAAAAGAGTCTTCCACAGTAAATAAGTTCTTTTTTTTATCGTTGAATAATCCGAGGCCATGTTTTACCCGATTGAACCAGTTACTCTCGTTAGAGTCCGGCAAATGTTTTTTAAAGTCCTTAATTTACTCGAGAACATAGCTTTTATTACAATGTGTTTAAACAAACTATTTATAAAAATCTCTTATTTTAAAAAATTATACCTTTCAGTTTCAATTTTACGTAAATATTTTTAAATTATTCAAAAATTGCCAAAATACAATAAATATTATTATTTTATTTAATAGAACCTTATACTGTTTAATTATTACTTATGGATTTGTATTAAAACTATACAAAATTTCTCCGAATTCGATCTCACAGCTCAAAAGACAGGCGCTAATAATAACATGATAAAAAATAAAGCTAATATAAAAGATGAAAAATAAAGTTAATATTTCTATAATACTTTCAAAAATAAAATTTTCTGCGCATGTTGATGGTGGTAAAATAATGATAATTTTTAAATGAAATAAAATAGAGAAAATGGGAAAATGTATATGAAAGCAATCCGTAATTCTTTAATCAAATTATATACGAAGTAAAATACATTAAAAAGACTATTCGTATCGCATTCGAAAACAAATAGCTTTATTAATTAAAATTTATTCGCATATATTTAGAGTTTTTTAAAATTTATAATAAATTTTATTGTTTTTTTTTCTATTGACTTTAGAAACCAATTCAATAGAAAATATGATTATTATCATTAAGAGAAATATAAATTAAGTTCAGAATTATTATATAGATATGTAAATACATAAGCGTATATCTCATAAATGAAAATTATCTCTTTTAATAACCTGTGGCATATATTCACTGCCCCTCTCAGTTTAATAGGGATTTTAAAGATTATTACCTTATTAATCGTATGGAAAGTTATAATAGACTTAAGTACGTAAGGACTTCACTTCGTTGTTGTTGAGTTTAATTTATATTATCTCTGAGAATAAATTTATTTCGGTCTTGCAGTTTGCTCTTAATTTTCTTTGTTTTTTATTCTTTAAGATGAAACTCAACATAACAATTTACTTTCTATTATATATTAGATTTCAAGACATAAAAGTGCATTTTTATGTAATTTCATTTTATCCTATTACAGAAGTTCTTGGGAAATTTAATTTTAATAGATAAATCCAGGTAAGTAATTATCTTATAGATTTCTGATTAGAGAGAGCCCGTCCATTCTGAGGCAGTTCAGTAATTTTTTTACATTTCTATGTAGTTGTATTAATGGAAGAGAATTTGAAGTATATTTAATGGTATTCATTTCTTTTTAAATTTCATGCAGGGAGCATGAATGTAAAATTTCATGAGATAAATAGTATTTATTTTTCACATTAAAATACAATTATCTCCTTTTAAATTATCTCCATAATTGAAGTATGATTACAGAATTAAAGAGACCCTGCAAATAATATAGAATAAATATTACATATTTCTAATAATTTTGTGTCCTATTTTCAGCCGATATAGTCTATATATATAAATTATTAATGTTGCAAAGAGAGAAAAAAGTATGAAGTGACAAACTTCCCCAATAAACTGCATCATACATCGTAAATAGGTGAACGGATTGCAATGAAATTTGGTATACAAATTATATAAATTCGCACTATATACAAATGTACTAAATTTACACTAAAGCACTCGTGGAATTTCTCAAAAAAGGTTCCAAAATGTCTACTAGAGGGCGGCTTTTCTGGAAAAACATTAATTTTAAACAATAACCGACCAAAACAGAATTCAGAAACAGTATTAACATTTATTGACATGTTTCACCTTGTCCTTGAACCATATTAAGTAAAGGTGAAGAAAAAATAACAGTACGCTGTTTCAAAAAAAAAAACCTATTAAGATGAAATTACGCAAAATAAACAGTTGTTGATTGTGTCCAGGATGATGTAGGGAATGGTGCTTCATGCTACCACCCTCTTGCAAAATTTCAAATCGTTAGAAATTTGTTAAATAACTGATTAGTTCGTAACTGATAGGTTGTGATGCTTCGCACACAGAGTTAGTAGTTCTTTAAGTTACCCAGTGTCGCAACAAGATACCATCATCATTACAGCCGGAAACGTCCACATAAAACATGACAACGACTGCAAATGTTTCTTAACCAAACCTATTTTGCATAAAGCTTCCTTTCCTCCCAAACATGCAAATCTCGACATTTTTTTTCTTTGAATTGCCAGTTTTTCCCGGTTTTATATTTTATTATTCCTTGTTTCATTTTACTATTCTTATTCTGGATTGTTAATATTGTTTCAGTATTTCGTTTCTGGCGTTTGTTGCATTAAATTAAATATTTTTCAGGAAAAGGCGCCCTCTGGTAGACATTTTGAATTTTTTTTTGAAATTCCTTGAGTGCACCTCGTTTATAACTTATATATCAAATTTCGTAATAATCTATTCGCTTGTTTGCGTTGTTGGATGCTTTTTATAAGAGAAGTTTAATTATATCCACCCTGTATATTATAAGGAATATTAAAGTAGTATAATTAAAAATTACAGCCAATGAAACTATTTCTAGGAAGATAGAAGATAGGAGGAAGAGGAAGTAAGATTAGACTATATAGCTCTATAGCACCAATAATGCCGTTTTTGTTTATATGTAGGCTAGTATGACTAATTTGGTCTGCTTTGAAAGTTGTTTCAATTTTAGTTGAGATTTAGCGGTTCAACATCATTTCACATTAATCAAAATCTATGATTATTGAATTTGTTTAATTTTTTTATGTCTTTAATTGCATACAATGATTTAATTATCTTAAATGAAATATCTACAAATTTTATTAAAAACAGCAGATAGAATTCTACATTAATTGTAGAGAATAAAGCAGTTCTGTTGGCCAAATAAAATAGCCACCATTGAGTTTGGTGAAAAATTTTTTCTTAAATATTTTTCAGACTAATTTTAACTATTATTCTCACAAAACATGATCGAAATATGATTACTGAGTTGATAAACCATAAACAACCAAAACAACCAAAAAACATCAAATTAGTTTGATGCGAATTTTTATTTACCAAGCGAATTTATAAATCAGAACTAATTTTGCCTGCCGGTGGATTTTTACAGACGGAATATGGTTCTTCTTTAAATATTTTATGCATTTTTTTAACCTGTCTGCTATTTATGATATTTAACAAATATAAACTTAGATGCTTGATGTTAAAAAATATATAGTTAAAACAATACTTTAAGATTTTTAAACTTCAAAATGTTTACAAAGCTATCCAATTTCAAAAATATGGTTATTTTCTAGCGCTTTTATAAATTTTTTATTAGTAGTTGAAATGCTTAATAGCAATGTAAACATATTGAATATATGAAACAGATTCTACTAAAACTACATTGCTGAAATAAAACTGCCATCAGATATGCAAAATATATTTAAATTTATTTTTTAAGCAAGCAAGTAAATTAATAAATTTACCCATTTTTAATTGAAAAACATCTTAAAATATGAAAGAACGAATAAAGAAAAAACAAAAAACAAATCATCTTCCAAGTTATGTACGTTTGTTTTAGTGAAATTCGTTTTCTAAGTTAAGATAGAAATTTCAAGATGTTAATGCGCTTTTAAAAAGAAAATATCTTAAAATAGGAAGTAAATTAAATCTCATGCATATGCTAATGCAGTAATAAATATGAAAAAAAATCGCTTTAGATTTATCTTGTCAGTTTAGAGGTAGTTTTAAATTGTTTTTTTTTTCCTTTAAAGCGAAAGAAATTTTAGAATCTGATACAAAGCAAAATAATTTCTTTCGTAAGTCTATTGCTGATTTTTTAAATCTTTTCTAATGCTCTTTTATTAATATGTAAAATAGACTGTCAATAAAGAATTTTATCTAAAACTCCATGCATGTTATATAAGTAATTCAAGCGTTACTTATTTATCTCTTTACTTACTTCTAATTCTCATTATTGAAGAACAAAAACAGACGTATGATGTTATAAGTAAAAGTAAACAATATGCAGTGAGATGAATATTACATGTTCGTGAAGTAATACAACATTTTATTTGAAATGAAATATAATATAAATGAAAGCAAGGCAAAAATTTATATTTTTCATGGTAATAATTAAAATTTATTAAATTTCCAACTGCGTAATTTATCGATCTCTTCTGATTTGTTATTACATTAAAATAGAAACCAATATTAATTGTATATTATCATAAACAAAAGACACGAATACAAAGTTGTATATAATCTAAAACAAAAGATAGGAATACAAAGCTGTATATAATCTTAAACAAAAGACAGGAATACAAAGTTCTATATAATCGTAAACAAAAGATATGAATGCAAAGCTGTGCATAATCGTAAGAAAAATATAAGAGGGTCTGGGGGTAGAGCATCTTTCCCGTGATCTGGGCGTCCCAGGTTCGAGATTTGGTTAGGCCATAGTTGCACCCTCTACTCTACGTTCTATCTGGGAGCTATGTGAAAAAGCATTCCCTTACGAAAGGTGTTATGCAAACGAATATGTGTGTCTTCATGAGACTTTTTTCCTCGAGTGCTCAGGAGCTTTGCCCTCTCTAGCTACTGCACACTCGACTTAAATCACTGACAGTTCGCCAGAAGGCTTGTAAAGTGCCATAAGAAACAACAACAAATATTACGGATAAACTTTGATTAGGTTAATATTAAATATAAAGAAAATTTCTGCTGTTAAGTGAGAAGACGAAATAAAAGAATTCCAAAAAGGAAATTCCACCGCTCTGCCAAAGGATCAAGGAAAGTTGAATGATTAGGCTGCCATGACATTATAGTCAGAAACTGATTTGAACGAAAAATGTTCCTTTCTTTATAATGCACACCCACCTCCTGCTAAGGCTCACGACCAGACATCGGTTTGGATGTAATCCCACATCATTTATATATACAAAGAATAAGCGAGAACTTATTTACTTATATAACTATTTGAAGTGAACACAATAGGATTAAAGAAAAGAATTCCATAATATTTTAATATTTAGTGAGGAAACGAGAATTTATTTACTTATACAATTTCTCATCCTATATTTCAGATGCCTCGATTGGGATTAAATAAGGAAATATCCCGCAATTTATATATCCAACGAGGAAACGAGAACTTACTTATTTATGCTCATCCTCATATTTGCAGTGCCCCAACGGGATGAAACAAAATAATCCCACAACCTCTATATATTTAGTGAAGAAGCGAGAACTTGGTCACTTATACAACAGTTTCTCATCCCCATATTTAAAGTGTCTCAGTGGGATGAAACAAAAGAATCTCTCAATGTATATATATTTAATGAGGAAGCTCTAACTTTCTTAATAATACGACAATTTCTCATTACCATATATGAGGTAATCTAAGTGATATAAAATTAATAAAAATAAAATTTCACCACTTTAACCATCTTTTCTTTTAATTTCACAAGTAATGCAGATATGTTGATGGGGAATGTAACTTATTAATGGTTCCCCAGAGGATATCACAAGAAGCAATGGAATTAAGGAATTGATAAGAGTCATAGACAGATAAAATTTATTATATTTTGCATACTGTTCATTTTAGTTAAACTTGTTTTTTATTTCAATAAATCCAGAAACGCAATCTCTTGTTTTTTCATTTCAGAATTCCATTCAAAATTCCATCTTAATTTGATCAAAACCATCAGATCGACCTGTTTACAAACCAGTCGAAGTTACATCTAAAGAAAGCATATCTCCCCCGACCATCCTAATTCTTGCAATAAAATAAAATGGGAACGAATGAAAAACATCTGGAATGTCGGACGTTAAACCTCATGGGAATTATATCGTCTTGAAATTGGTGGAATGCCCTCCTCCCACCTGTTCTTTCCCCTTACTCCCGAATGGTTTTATCTCTTTCATGATCAGTTTACATTGCGGGAAAGAGATTTTTTTCTTCAGTTATTTGCTTTTCGATGACAATGTTGGATATGTGCATGAGCAGGGGAATGTCTTGCCTTACAAACGGACTGTCTGTCATTCCAATTACCTTGAAATTCTATTGACGTTCTGGTGAAAGTAATCAAGAAATTCCGTTACTTGTATCTGTTTTTATTGTTATTTTTTATTAAATGGAACATCCTTCCAAACCGAATCATATAGTTTGACTTCGAAGCTTATTTGTAGAACAAATTAATAAGTTCTGTGCTTTCAAAGAAAAGTTTTTGAAAATCGAACAAACAAATATAAGACTTGTAGAATTGCTTCTATTTATTTCGATGTATTGCGTAGAGACTTACCTATAAATGTAAATTTGTAATAAATATGTTTTGCTAAATTAGCATTAGCTGCATATTTTTAAATTAAAATATTAATAGAAATTAAAAGTGATTATAAAAATTATCCATTTTATTTATAAGATTCTTATACTTAAACCATTTTATTTATTAATTTTTAAGATATATAATTTTATTTCAGATTAAATTGTGAAAGATATTACTAGGTGCTTCTATTTTATAGTTTTTGCATAAAAGGGTTTCAAAAACATTCATGAAGCTAATATATATCGGTTTAAAACGTTTAAAATTTGAAAAATTTGGGTTCTTTTCTTAAAAAAGTTATATAAATAAATAAATAAATAAACTAGAGGTTTAGAAGGTTTTCGAATGATTTGTTCAAATTTGAAAATTACTTAAAGAAAGTACTATATGTTTATGATTAAAAAACAAGCCAATCTCTAAATAATCTTTAAATAATTAAGTTCATGTAAAAGTTAGCATGTAATATCCAATGATTCCAAGCATCAAAAAATATTAAACCAACAGTAAAATATTTTGAAATGAGCAGATTATAGCTCCAAAGCTGCATAACATATTAAATATGTCAAATTTATACTAGAGTTTAATTTATGAGTATTTTTAGGTTTTACTAAAGCTTTTTAGGACTTGGGAAAATGAGATTTAAGCATGCAAAATAGGTATTAAAACGTATATTTTGTAAATATAAAAAGGAATAACAATAATTTAACTAATAATAAATTTAGAAATTTTTTTAATTAAATAATTTTTTTTAATTATCGAATACAAATATACATTTTTTTGTGTTCCAAAAAAAGATTTTTCTTCATAGTCACCTATTTTATAGCTATACAATGGTTAATTGCAAGGCTCCTCACGACCAAACTGTGCTAACGAAACATCTGAAGGTAACATCTGAAACCTCCAAATTTCCACACGTCAACGTGAAGCCATTAAGTCTAGAAAAAGTTTAAATCCATTATTCTAGAGAAAAGCAGCACTTACAGCTATTATACAACTATTTACCATTTGATCCTGGATCTAAGATTCACTTAAATGCTTCATTAAAAAAATAACCTTTCGGGAAATTGTAGATTACAAACCATACTGAATTTGGAAAAATTATTATTGTTTTATACATTTTAATTTTCGGTTATTTATCAAGTTGTGAAAGTGGTCACTTTTCTGGATAATTTTACATTTGTTTATTTCCTATTAATCTTCTAAGAGAAATTTCATAAAAAAAATTTATAGTAACGCCCATTGTTTATAGATAAAGAACTCTCGATGTGATGCGGCACATCAATATTAGAAATTTTATTTCATTTATTCAAAAAAGAATTATTCAAAAATGCTATATGTATATATCTGAATGAACATATACATCTAAGAAATTCTTGCAGAATTCAATCTGATTTTTATCAGATACTATAATTAAAATTATTTTGAAGAATCTGTTTGAGAACTAATTCGCATTGTTTTTGTAAAGTAAAAGCACTTTTCTTTACCAGCCATTTAAATTTTCATAAAAAAATAAGAAAAAGTGAATAACTGGAATTCTAAGCACTTAAGATCAAATAAAAAGTTCAGCTTGAAATTGTAGCTGATCTCTCTCTCTCTGTCTTTTGCTCTAATTGCTCTAAATCAACATTTTATATTCTCAGTTAGTTATACTAAAGTAAGGATTTTTAACCTCCTCGGTTTATTATTTTTCACTACCAATGCAGATTCTGGAGGTTACAGTGTCTGCTTTTTCATTTACCTTTATACGATGTTCCAAAAGTGTATAGAATCTTGTATTTTGCCTAAAATTTTCATTTTATATTATGTATTTCGATGAATTTTACTGCTTAGATATGTTATGTTTATTATATTTAAAAATGTTTAAAATATTTAAAAAAAAGTTCTATCTTGAATACGTAAAGCTAGTTTTTAAATCTTATAACATAAATTAAACCTACTTCAAAAGCTTATAGACAATAAAAATTCTATTCAAGTATGGTATCTTTAACACAAAGTCAATTCGAAGGCTATTGAATACGGCAAAAACTATCCTTTAGTACATGTTTCAAGATTCTTGAGGCTCCAAAGGACTCTAATGAAGTAGTGAATATAATTCAAAATTTGAAATTGCTTGTTAAAGCTGTAACGGAAATATTGAAGCTTTTAAATTCTTCTAAAACTATGATTTTTGGTGTATTAATTCGTAAGACGGTATGGAAGCCAAAATATCCATAAAGACTATTTGCACACATTTCAGAAAATATTTCTAATATTTTGCAACAATGTCTTTCTTTCAATATTAATATGCATTTAAAATTATTCTGGATAACAGAGATGCTTAAACATCAATTTTTTAAAACTGTTAAGAATCGAGGCATGACGATTTTGCCTATTGTTTTGTACTTTAGAAAACGGCTTTGTATGCTTTTTTAAACTTTAGATATAGGCACTGATGTAAAATTTTACAATTCTTTTATTTTTAAATATTATTTTGTCAAACATAATCTAATGGATAAACATGTATTTTCACTCTTTTGCATGAAGCTTCTTTTTAATTACAGGACATTTACTTTCTATTAAAACAAAGATGGACGAAAAACAGACGAAAAGATAAATCTGTTTCTAAATAATGAAAGATGTTTTTTTTATTTTAGTTAACATTTAGAGAACAGGATTCACGATTCTATATTTTTTACTGTCAATTTTTCCTAGCACGTTCAGCCAGCAAGAAATTGAGTTATTTAAAGTTATTCTCTCATCCCATTCTTCCAGTTTAAAGTTAAAATTTTAAAGGAGATGATAAATATAGTGGATTAGAAAGATGCATAAGTAAGCATGCAGTGATTAAAAGTGTGCGGTAAAATTCTACCTATATTTAAAGTTTAAGAAGTTTTGTGGTAAGAGCATAATGAAATCTAATGAATTGCTTTATAATTATTAATCCTGCAAATCATCTTATCATTATAAGAAGCTAGTAACTAGTAAATGGGAAAGAATATATTTGAATTATCCAAAATTTCTAAAGTTTAATCTTAAATTACAAAGTATTTAGTTGAACATGTACAGAAATAAATTAATATGACTCACTTATTATATTAATTTCCTTTTTAAATGGAACAAAATTAGGAATTAAAGTTGACTTGATATTTATTCTGATACAAAGAGTAATATTTTAAGCCTAGAATTTTATATTTTATTAATGTGAAATCATTTTACCTTTTGAAAATAAAGGCGATCTGATATTCAGGAAATGTTTTTATTACCAAATAATTAATTATATCTGATTAGAAATTGCTGTGTCTTATAATTTCAGATGTTATAAAAATATTAATAATCTTTCTGGTCATATAAAGTGGTTTTTAATAATCATGCTAATTTTTAAATAATAATAATTATTTTATGGTAGTAACGTGCCTATACTTAAAGCTGAAAAGAAGATTTGAACAAAGTTTCTGCTAATTCATTGACAGATGAACCTAAATGTTTCATTTTTTTTCTTCAAACCATAACAAAATGTCTATTTTTTTAAATTTTTACTTAACCAAACTAATTAACATAAAATTAGTTTTATCTAATTAATTAATTTCTTTTTTTAATTTAGTCTAAATCTCATATATATATATACACGTTAGAAATAAGAACCTTTAAAAAGTTAAATAATTATGATTCCTGTAAGTTTTTCACAAAGATTGCAGAGAAGAATACGACTGCAGAGAACTCTTGCCATACTCAGTCAACATTGTGAGAATGCTTGAACTAAGATGCGAGTTGGATTAGTTTTAATTTCATTGTTTTAAATTGAAAAGGAAAAACAATTTGTTGTTATCCTAAGAAATCCCCAAAATCCTATCTTTTGTTTGAAAAACAAACACTAACGAGATGAGCCTGTTTACGAAAGAATCGACTTTCTGATCTGGAAATAACTTTTTTTCACCCAAGCCTCTAATTCTTACAATAAAATAAAATGGGGGTTAGGGAAAAACCTTTTGGATGTCAAATGTTAAACCTCAGGGGAATTCCCTCGTCTCGAAATTAAAGGTGGTTTCACCCCAACCGCATCCCCATTTTATTGTCTGCTATGTCCCATTTACATTGCGAAGAAATCTTTTGTCTGATATTAATTTTCATTGTCAATGTAATTTTTCACATCAAGAAACGAAGTTTTTATACAATTATCTATCTGGTGGGATCGACAATTCAATGTAGTCCTATTGAAAATAATCCAGTAATTCCGATACAACGTTTTTTTTATTAAATAATAGCATATTTTGAAACTGAGGGATGTATTTTCATTTGGAAGTATATTTGTGCAACAAATTATAAGTTTTTTTTATCTGGAAAGGCCAAAGTTTAAAAAAAGGGAAAGTTTTGGTAACAAATTGTACAAATAAAGAATTGGTTAGTTATTTTGGTAAATTTTTGTAGCAATTTTTTTCTCTTACTGAAAAAAATCTCAAGATGAAAACAAGAACTTATCTCAAATTGCCTAGAAACCATTCAGGAATTTCGAAATTTAGATATTTTTTTATATTAAATATTCCATTTTGAAATGCAATGCGATTTTGTCTAGGCTCGAACAATGCAGTCATGAAAATTCCTTTACTTAAATTTCATTAAGTTGTACATGATAAAACAATGATGCATTTCACTATAATTTTAAAATTGCTCTTTTAGATTAATTTTGAATATTTTAATTATTTTTAGTAAAAACATTATTTTTTGGGATCTTACACTTATTTTTAATAGTTTTAACAAAGAAATTACAATTAGTAAAATATTTTTAATTATTTTTATTTGAAAAATTATTTTTCAAAATAAGTTTCTTCTCATTATATTTTCCTTAACAGTCTCATTCAGAAAAAATTTGCATGGTTGTTATTAAAATTCAAAAGACATGAAACTGTATTTAGACACATGCACATGATAAAATATTTTCAAATTAATTTATGGGAGAAACATTTTAGTAATATATTTTTAATTAACATTCGGCGTTTGAGGGGATAGGGAATTTTTCTTATTTTTCTAAGCTAAGTTTATCCAGTATTTTAAAGTACATAACTTTTAGTGATCTTAAGAATAAGAGAATTAACTAGATTCATATTGTGCTTAAGACAAAAAGCACAATATGAATATTCATAGACAATGAGCGAGAAGCGCGATGGTTATAAATCTATTTTACTAAGTGCCTGTTTGCATGCCCACAAAGCATAAAATAAGAAATGTGTAATAATAAAAGATATAAAATAACTTACATGATAATTTCTTATTTTAAATGAAAGGCATGAACTGATAAAAGTGAACCCCTGTTTCTCAGTTTTAAAAATATTTACTTTTGCATTTCCTTTATTACTTTACTATTTATTGCTATCTATTTGTATTCATGAGTTGTTATTACTGTTTGTATTCAATTTTTACTTTACGATTTGTTTTTGGTACAATCCCAATAGATTTATTATTTTTAAGTGAATTTACATCTGCAGCGTTAAATGAACAATATATTTTTAAATTAAAATTTCTATTATACATTTTTTTATTCGTCACTTGTATCAGATCCTTTACGATATATAAATAGTGCTTTACCATATACAGATATGAAAGAAATTAAAATAGCTTACGCTTACAAACATACGCTTTTAAAGAATAACCCCTTCTTCAAACAATAAATTCCAGTGATATCATTTTTTTCTTATATGGATTTGATACTTCAAATTTCTTAAATCAAGGAATTAATGATATCATTAATATTTTCAGCTGTATCGAAGTACAGTAAATTCGCAGTTCTTATACTGAATATCAAGCTTAATAAGGAATTATCTTTACTATGCATTATTATCACTACCAAATCAAAATTTCTTGAATGAATGCCTCAATTTTTGTACTCATGCATATCTGCCTTTTTTTAAAACAAGAAATATTGCGAAAACATTTTGATGCAATAAAATTTTCCGAGGAAATAAAAAATTAAATCGAAATTAAAGGCGAGCTATTTTTCTTTTTGTTAATCTGAAACAAGATTTCATTCAAAATGTAGCTTTTAAATTCTCCCATTATTGCACGCACATAAGAAAGAAGACGTGTGAATAATTATGGAAACCTAGTATTAACAAATTTGATTTTGAAATTTGGAAAAAAAAATTGAAAGACAAAACTGAAGGAAAAAAGTATAATAAATTAATCAATTGGATTTATTAATAAATTATAAATATTGCGTGAGATATAATGAAAAAATTATCTTAAATATATGTTACAGCCTATGTGAGTAATTGATTATTATTAATAACAACCTATTAATCACATTAACGTAACATATATATTAATATCACTAAAATTTCATATCCAATTGATATTAATGCATATGTTACGATAAACAATAAGTACAAAGAGAAATAAATTATTATCGATACGATTCATCGTTATTAATGTATATTACTGACCGTTAAAATATATTAAAATTAATAAAGGAAATGTATGCCATATGCAAAAAATAGGAGCCATGGTAAGGAAATATGTAATTCAAAGGACAAAAATTAAGAAAATATTTTCGCTTTCAGCCTTTTATGAGCCTTTCCTCTCCCAGGCTGAAGGGAAGAATTTCAAAACATAAGTAATAAGCGAAATATTTTTTCAGGGATCTCTCATATCTCTCAAAACTAGTTTATTTTAAACTTTTTTTTACTTGCTTGATAAAATAAAGAACTGTAATCCACCAAAAAATTTGTAAATTTAGTAAATGTAAATGAAAACTTAAAAGTTTTACATTCATGCAAAATTGAATCAGCTCAAAAAATTTCATCTTCTTATGCCTTTAATTGTATTATATCTAAAGGCGCAAATCACAATAGCTTAGCATGATTAACTAAATATTTATAAAATATTTCAAAGAAAATATTTTTTTCGAAGTAATCATAAAGCCTCCTCAATTAATAATTAGATTCATATTCAAATCCATTCTATCGTTAAATTTTTCAGATAGATTTCTCGAAAATAAACTTAATTATAACAAGCAAATCATTGAGAAGGAGTGGGTATTAATGGATAAACAGCGCCAGAGAAAAATTCAATAAAGTTTTTAGTCGAAAAATATTGTATAACATAAAAAAAAACTTAATTCACTAAAGCTAAAACCTAATTAATTTCGTCTTCCAATAAGGCATACTTCACGTAAGATATTTCTTCGAAAATATTTAGTTTAAAGCAATGCGACAGGATTTTTAAGGTAAGTTCTTTCTTTATTATCATTTTAAATTGATTATTCACTTAAGGCGTTTTCTCTGCTGTTTTCTTTACCTTATTGATTCTCATAAATTTTTTGCCCACGGGTCTTTTCTTCTCGCTTTATTCAATTAGGTATTTCTAATTATTTCCAGGTTCCAACTAGTAAATGTCTCCAGATTAATCTTCTTCATCCTCGAGAAGAGACAAATTCTGTAATTGTTCCACAGTCGAAAGATTAAGCGGGAAAAGATTAATTTATTTCCCTTTAATTTAGCTTTCCCCCGATAGTGATGAGTTCTGTTTGTGGGAATACCTTTTCTGGCCTTAATGAACTGATTTCCCTGTAAGTACTTAAAGAACAGTTTTTCCGCTAAGGCAAGATTGCGTAAATTGTTAGGAAGCAGAGGTGATGTTTATTACATGCTTTTTTGACTATTATAATACAGGGAAAATAAACTCGCAACAGATTTATTGATAGTATTTCTCCGCATTGTAAAAAGCCAGGAATGGTTTGTGCTTTTTCCATTTCGTTACATCTTTTTTTTCTTTAAATGATTTTTATTATCATTTTCATATGACTTAAATTGTTTTTACGTGAGATCTTACCATAATTTTGCATTTTCAATATTAGGCGACCAAAAAAATTTATGTCGTGTTTTTTTTTGAAAGAAAATAAATACAAAAATGTATAGGAAATAACACAATTTATTCATTTAAATAAACAACCTCACATTCAATAAACTTTTTTCCAAAGGGGAAATAAAGCTATAAATTCCATTTTTATAAAAGCTCCAATTGTTAGAGATGAGAAAGTTCTCAGTATCCATAGTCTCTCTATTTCTGCTGCTTTTGCAAATGATTATCTAGGCTTAAAAATTGGTGATAGAAGGGCAAATGGCTGAGGAATAAAGAGGATGTAAAAAATGTTCCCATCTAGGGGTCTGAATAACGACAAATATCGCAAGAATCACATGAGACTAAGCAGTATCGTGTAAGAAAGGTGCTTATTTCCGTTTAGTTAAGGCTAAATGTTTTTTCGAAAGTTATTGCTGAACTAGATGGTATCGGTTACTGTAGACGATAGCAGTAATACTCTGACGAGCTGGTAGAAATGCATAGTGAACAATTCTATGTGCTGTTCACCATACTCAAAATAAAACTTTCTGTTGATAAATATAGGTTTGTTTTTTTGTGGTTCGGCTTCAGAGAATGGCAGCCAATGATCTTATCTTTTGAGATTTCTGTAAGAGAGCCACTGTCAGGAATGGTGCCATTTAATAGAGATGAAACAACCCCAAATAAATATTCAGGTGCTGTAACTTATTGGCAGTTGTCAAAAGATGAGGCATTCATTTGCTAAGATTGTAAACTTTCCCAAGACTATGGAAATGTAAACAACAGTTTCATCACTTTAGAACAACCTTTGGGATAACTTCTGACAAGTTTAAGAGGAATCTTTTTCATTTGTAGCCTGTAATTCATCATCCTTAATGACTTATAGACGCCCTTTTCGTGGCACATATTTAAACGACTCATTGCAAGAAAAAAAATTCTAAACCCAAAGTTGATGAGAGTGTTGACAAAACATTCTCTGTAAGCCTCACATATTTTTTGAGCCCTTTGATCAACATTTGTTCCAAGTTTAAACCTGCAAGCACGAATTATAGAGTTTGGAATACTCATCTTCTGGTCAATTTTTATGATATTAAGTGATAACCTTTCTGCTTCTCTTTATATGAGATGAGTCTGTATTAATTCTTGATTAATATATTGTTGGAATTTTAATGATATCTGTTGTGTATTGCATGTCATATTCTTTAAACTTTGTAACTTCACAAAAACGATAACTCTATTTTGACTGCCTGACATTAGAATCAAACTTCAATCTGAAACATTTTTGTTGAACGTACTAGATTGGAAGTATTAATGAAACATTCAAATTTAAAAATAGACTTCATGAATAAATTATATTGTATTTTGCATAAAATAATTTATTATTTAATTTGAATAATTAATTTTTCTCCCATTTGAAAGAGACCGGCGATTTTAATAAAATTTCTCTGCAAAGGAAAGTTCAGGCACATTAATTTCACGCTAGGATTCCACAGGAAAGGAAAAATTGGAGGTCTTTGTTAACTTCCTAATTACACTTAAATGAAGAATTGCAATCAAGTTATATTTTTTTCTTCTATATTTAGAGAGTACTGAACTTTAGGATATAAGGGAAAGGAAGATTTTTGATTTTCTAATACTTTTTTAGTATATTTATTTAAAACATGAGTATTGTTCCTGTCAAAATAGGCATACCAATTGAGTATACTTTGATTTATCTTCTAAAATTTGGAGGAATTTTTAAAATTTTCTGTTTATTCTGTGGTAGCCTCGCTGGATGTATTTGATTAACTATATTTGTTTGCATGTTTATCCCGTTCTTTTGTTGATATCATCTATTGACAATTGACCACAATATTTAATGGTCATCTTTCACCTGTATGATAACTTACTTTTCGGTATGCATCATGCCTATGCACATTGTTGCACACTATGGTAATTAAAATTCGATTTCTAACCTATTAAATATGTTATAGCTTTGAACCTCTATTTTCATTCCCGTTTTGATTGCATCTTATCATCATGCAAATATTTCTCGGAACAAGTGGAATCTACTGATAAGATAGTTTGGTAACGTTGGTTTTGAGATGAAACCATCTACCACTGCCACATGCATCGCCCATATCCGCAATCTTTTCATAAAATATTGCAATGAATTTTTATTCTTTTACAGCAAACGGATGCTATTGTATTTTCTGAATTATTAAAAAGTATATTGGAAGACTGAGATCAAAAACTGTGGCTCTGATAGTTTTGATATAAGATCATACCGAATCTAATAGTTTTTACTTTAGCGGGCTTAGCTATGATCTGAATTTAAAATTTTGATAAAGAAGCAAATAAAGCATCTTTGATAGATGAAATCATCTTTGGTGCTCTTAAGTTGGCCTTAACAAATTTTTTTTTACTTAATTCCATTGATAGTTGCCTTCTCGTAAATTTTTCAGAACGTACCAACTACATATATATTCTCTTCCATCAGTCATTTCATTATAAATCATTGCTAAATTGTGGATTATTATATTTAGTTGTGAATAATTCTGCTTATGAGCACTGTCCGAAGGCATAGCAAGTAATCCTCTTATCTCAACTTCTGTATTCTCAACCATGTCATCCCTTGCCCAATTAGATTAAGGGATTTTACTTTCAGGATATACATTTTAGAATGCAATGCCTTTAAAATCCATCCAATACATTAAAAATGTTAGACCGATGTGGTTAGGAATTCTGTCGAATAACATTAAACATTTTCGAGTCTTTTATATCAATTCTGTAACTGTATGGCTGTATGGAGTTGAAATTCTTGATTATTCTGAAGTTTTTTGAAAACGCTGATAGTCTAGATCGTATTGTTTTAGACAATAAAGTGGACAGTTTTCTTCATGAAGCAAATATTTGGTGAATGAGTGGATAGCCTGACAATCAGATCATGATCTTCTGAAGCTTGTTTGAGGTGCTTTAAAAAGAGAGCTATTATTTTATTTCAATTTATTTTCAGAAATTTGCATGTCTCTTGCTGTTAGAAGAAAATAATTTATTGCCACTAACTTTGATAAGCAATCTCATCAAATAGCCCACTGACTCTTTTTCAAAGTTCCGTGAGAGTCTTGTTTTTTATAAACCGAGCATTTCTTAAACGAATATATGTCATTTTTTAGTTCAGTCTCAATTATGCATTTGGAAGAAGTCTTATTACATTTTATTGTGATATTTTATTTCTATCTCTCAAAATATTGAGAAAAGCAGTATAATAAACCGAATAATATTCGATATATAGACTCTTTTATGTTTGTAATTAAAGTATTTTTTTAAAGAAATTAAGAATCTATCTGCTTGTGGAAATAAGTCGTATTCATGTTAAATACAGTATGTCAAAATATAGAAACGAAAAAGACATTGTTTTCATCAACGAGTTTACTTTTCTCAAAAGAAATTAGCATACAAATTATTAGCCTGTTGATTTACCTCGATATGCGTTATATACGTGTAGAAAATGTGTAGCGCCTTGCTGTAAACAGTATTCATATCGTTCATACATGTTTTCAAACATATTCTGAAAGAAAAGTTGCTGCTGACTCCTGCAAAAAAAATCTGATTTTATAATGCAGGCGTAGTTCTTGGTAGATGTTCACAGTTGAACGCATCCTCCTTTAACTTCTCCCTACCATCGACACAGTACACGACCAGAAACGATAAATTTTGTAACAATAAACCGCAGTCTTATTAAACTGTGTTACTTGATGTAGACTTATTAAACTTCTCTCGGAAATGTTACCACCTTTTTCAAACTCGGTTCACCTTTACGACCGCTTCGGTATGAGCCAATGTGATCCTCAACTATAATTATATTTTTATCCTTCAAGAGACTCATTTCCAACAACTACGCAGCTTCCTTTCCGGTACTGCGAATATGTGTAGCTGGAGCTTTGCTTCGTTGACAACCACGTGTTCGAGTTACGTGAGTTTCAGCACTGTGTAAAGAGGCATAAGAAGACATTTTAATTCTTTGATAAAAGGTAAGAAAAATACGTTTTGAGCTACCTACATTGTTGAATCATCGTTTTAATGAAGCTAATTGAGTTTCCCCACAAATTTCTTATTTTCTTACTTTTTCTTTAAATTTGTACTTTTCATCTTTATACATTTAGGAAAACCTACCAAGTGAAGTTGACTTGTTCTCAGAGACACAACTAATTATAATTAAACTAATTAGGAGATGCAAATTTAGCAAAATGTATTATGCACACTTTTAGTAATGTTTGAAGACATTACTTGAAGCTTCTTCGGGGAAAAAAGAAGTAAAGAGTGGTAGCTTATTTTCATTTTATCAAATCCTTATTTTAGACGTTAAATTTTTTATGATATAAAGCTGTATTGTGTTTAAGGATTCTTATCTTAAACCATTTTATTCTTTTTTTTCAGCTAAATTCAGGATATTAACAGTTTCTTTTCTTTCTGTCTATCTTTGGTTTTCTAGTAAGACAAAGAAAAAATATGAATGTGATAATGCTTTAATATTATGTTGAATTTTTAGGGGGCATTTTTAATTGAACATTTACATAGAACAATGTGTATTATCCTAAAGAAAGTTAATTTTAAATTAATGCAATTTATTTGCATGCATTTGAGTCAGTGTACTCGTATAAATTTTTCGTTTGTTTCAAAGTTATAAATCATTCGGACTATAAAATTATGAAAATGAAAAGAACAAATTTAGATAAATTAATATTTCCAAAATTAGAGAGAGAATGTCTGTTTTCGTTGTTTAATTTTGTACGGTTTATATTCGTAAAAATAGAGCTTTGTAATTAATTTCTTTGTTATTGGGTTGTTCGGAAAGTCATTTCGTTTTTTTAGTGAAAATGAAAGACGATTTTCGTATAATGAATAAGCATTTTATTAAATTATGTATTGGCCATTCTGATCCAACACCCTTTGCCATCTTTCTGGTAGTAGCATGATTCCACGCTCATAAAATTTTTGGTCTTTGCTGGCAAAAAACTGATCCAGGTGATTTTTGGCATCTTCATTTGAGGTAAAGGTTTTACCGTCCAAAAAATTTTGCAGGGACCGGAACAAATAATAATCCGAAGCCGCCAGATCTGGAGAATATGGTGGATGTGGCAGTGTATCCCATTCAAGCAGTAAAAGCGTTTGGCGAGTGACCAAACTTGTAAGAGGTCTCGCATTATCTTGGTGGAACACTACACCTTTTCTGTTGATTTACTCTGGCCTTTTCTGTTGAAGTGCATCGTTCAGTTTGTCCAGATGATGACAGTAGACTTCGAATTAATTGTTGTGTTATCCTGTAAAAGCTGTAAAAAAACCGATTCCTTTAAAATCCCACCAAACAGACAGCATCACTTTTTTTTGATGATATTGGCTTTCGAAATGCTTTGAGCCGGTTCATCTTTTCAGCTCCATGATCATTTGCGTTTGACATTGTTATATACAACGCATTTTTCGTCCCCAGTAATGATGCGCTTTGAAAATGAATCATTTTTGTGACGTTTGAGGAGCGAATCACAGACATCAACGCGACGACACAAATTTCTCTCCGTGAGAACATGGGGAACCCATATATCGAGCTTCGAGGTTAATCCCAGGCCTTTCAGGTGGTCATAAACAGTTGAATTCGATAACTTTAAGATCTCACCGATCTCACATGTTGTTATTCGCCGGTTTGCATCAACTAATGCCTTTATCTTGTCTTTATCAGCTTCAACCGACCTTCCAGAACGTGGTGCATCTTCGACATCAAAATTGCCGGATCAAAATTTTGCAAACCAGTTCTGACACTGGTGTATTGTCAACACATTTTCTCCATACACTTCGGTTAATTTCTTTCTGGCTTGAACTGCATTTTTACCTTTTCTGAAGTAAAAAAGTAAAATATGACGAAAATGCTGCTTATTGCTCTCCATATTTAAAAGGGCACCAACCAAAAACTACTGCGTAGAATTAATAGAACTTTTTCACACACAAGCCTTGCAATATCAGCTCTTAAAACATAAAATGATTTTGCGGTTTAAGTATGAAATTGGGTGCGAAAAAGGCAATTAAATCCTTTGTCAGGAAAAAACGAAATTACTTTCCGAACAACCTAATATAATGGTTATGCGGCTTAAGTGTGAAGTTGGTTTCGAAAAAACGTAATTAAGTCCTCTGACGGGACAAAACGAAATTACTTTCCGAACAACCCAATACTTTTCCATGTTTTAGCATTGGGAATGATGTATAAATATTTTCACCCAAGGGTTAATTAATTTCTTTCTTACTTTTTCATGTTTTAGAATTCGAAAATACTGTATAACTATTTTCCCCCAAGGGTGATAGTATGAATAATTTTATAATTTATTGTATTAGTATAATAGTATGAATAATTTTATAATTTATTGTATTAGTATAATAGTATGAATAATTTTATAATTTATAATATTAGTATAATAGTATAAATAATTTTATAATTTTTTACATTCAACAATATTTGTAGGCATAAATTACAAAAAATATTAAAGATAAAAAAGTTAAAAACGAATTTTTTAACTTCGTTTTTCTTAGTGTAATAAAAAGTAAGAAGTATTTTTTATATCGAAAATCAAGCTGTGTTATAAAGCAATTAAGATATAATAACATAAAAAATAAAGTTTTGAACATTCATTTAAAATAATATCAAAATTGTGATATAAAATTCCAATTTTTTTTTGAATTTATATTTGATTAGAATTAATAAAATTAATATATATGTTTGCGAATAATCATAGTGATTTCTGCTGTTTATATAAATTTCGTTTTTTATTACTTTTTCCGTAAATTAGTTTGTGTTTATCTTCTTTATTGGAAACTAAAATGTTGCCTTACACATCGGAATACCAAATAGAGTTATTGAGAAAAATTAATATCACTGATTGCGAATTTTGAGCAGTTTATAGATTTAGCCTATTGTAGCTGTATATAACATGTAATGGATAGTATTGATTAAATACATAACGATCTGTGCAAATAGAAAAAAAAACATTCTAAATAATCTTTGGTGAATTACAGGTTTAAAAATACGCAGTGCTTAAACAGATAAGATTAGTGAACTTTAATGATAGTGAGTTTTGCAACATATTTATGAGCACAGAAAGAGTAAATTATCAGATGTCCTACTTTTATTGATAATCTCCTTCTTGAAAGATAATCACCCTTTTTCTTAATCTGTAAATTATGTTTTCAGGGAATGTTACGATATCTATGAGGTGCGATATAAATAGACTTTTATATATATATATACAGGGTATTGACTGACAAATTCAAAGGTATGATAGTAGGCTTCAAGAGGATAAAGAATCACCATACAACATGGTATCCGAAATTTAATTGCTGAAAATCGCAAAAATATAGGGAGTCTATTAACGGATGGGAAACTGCAAAAATTAAACCAAAAAAATGGTGTTTCAACTATGAATTTATTTTAAGTAAAAGCACACTCTTAATTTTTTCATGAAAATGTGATGATCTAGCGGGTCGTAAATTACTGAAAACAAAAAGTAGTTTAGAGCTTATATTTCCAAAAATATTAAAACTTGAAGAAAAATAAAAGCTATGAAATATACGGAATTTTACACTACATAATTTTATATAAGCATATAGTAGTAAAATTGGGGAGTTTCAAAGATATTCAAGAAATTCTAAAATGGGAACCAGAAAACATCGCTGCAACATCAGTACCTATGTTAGCACACTATTTTTAGCTTTCACTTAAAAAGATCACGAAGCACCATTTGTTATTTTTTAATAATTTTTTACATTTAGAAACAGTTTTCGGACTCTATATTTTTGCGAATTTCATCTACTAAACTAAGTTTGGGACCCTATATTTTGTGATTATTATTTATCCTCTTTATGCCTGCTATCATCTTTCTAAATTGGTTGGTAGAATTTTGGCAAAGGGGTCAACCAGCCTAATGAAAGAAAACTCAGTCTTCCAAGCTGAACTACTAGCACTCAATAGAGCAGTAAAATATGCAATCTCTCTCCCTTCATCAAATCCAATCACTATTTATGTCGACAATAAAACAAATATACAAGCCTCAGGTTCTCTAAAATCCAATAGCCAATCAGGAAAAGATATATTAACCCTTCTACATGTAAATCCTTGCTTTAAAATCTCATGGAGCTAGGCGCATGTAGGCTATGACGGAAATGAAGCGGTGGATAAACTAGCCAAAACAGAGGCTAGTGCTTATCAAGATCAGAATACAATGAAGCTTCCAAGATATCATCTGAAGAACATCATCCTAACTGAGATTGTGTCAAGATAGCAAAAGAAAAGGGAAGAAGGTGAAACAGGCTGGTTCACATTCAACATAATACCGAAAGTTTATCGCTACGTGACCAACAGGAACAAAGCAAGTGTTCTTTTCTGTACTGGACACGGCCCACTCCCAACATACCTACACAGATTCCATCTGGCGAACTCCCCTTGCTGTAGTTGTTGGGTGTTGTGTGCCACCGAATTCACTGTGCCACCGAATGCTTACTGACTCTCTCATGGCTCATGAGAAATCCAGAACCAAGTATCGAGGAAGAATGGTACAGGAGAGTTGCATCAAATATCTTTTCACGCGGCAAGATCCACTCCATAGCAAACCATATTCACAAATACTAAAGCCTCTTCAAGGCTACATAATAGCTGAGTTTAAAATGCCAGTCAAAATCAGCCGAATTTATAGCTTCAAAAGTGCTCAAACAGTGATTGTTTATTTGCTGATAGATGTCACACGGATATTCTGAATTCATGTAATTTATAAATATTTTTTTAGTTAGCATTTTCATTTTCCTGTGACCACTTGTTTAAGTATTCTTGTTCCCTCCATCTAGTAATTACATCACCAAAAATTGAATATAGTCCTGTAGGATTTGACACCCATGAGATTCTCTCTGGAGATACCTGGATGGTTTGTCGTCTCCTTCTTTCTTTAAATTTTTCTCTTTCTTTCTTTTTATCCTTCCTTCCATTCCGTGCCCTCCAACTGGCTAGATAACTTAGTATTATAAGCAACTGGGGCACAGGATAGTGATCTGTTTGTGTGTGTAAAATGAATACTGTAACATAGCTGATGGTTTCAAATATCAGGTTAAATTGAGTGCATTCATAACTTTTTATTTAAATATTAGTTTATATGTAAATAAGACTGAAAATTTTCATATGTATCCGGTATGTGATTTGCATCTAAATAATAATCTCTCCAAAAAATACACGATTAAAAAAAAAAAAATACCATTCAAAGCTTGATTTTCCAGGTCGCTCTTTTAATAACTTAAGAAGCGACATAAAGATTAATAAATATTTATCATATAAGAATTTAACAAATTAATTATTTGTTTTGCATTATTATTATTATTCCCTAGATTTATGATAATGCTGGAAAGAATATTGTTAAGTTTTCACCAAACCTTTTGATAAAATAAAAAACCTGATGTTTTCATTGCTTATTTCTAATTATAAATTAGGCCACGGTGACCTGGTGGCAAGGGCTCGGCTTCGGAACCGGAGGATTTCAGCTTCGAGACTCGATTTCACCGAAGAACTGTCGAGTGAGGGGGTCTCTGGCTCGTTAAATCTGTCGTCCAAATGTTCTTCCGCTGTGTCATGAGGTGTGGAGAGGAAGGGGTGTACCAATTCAGGTGTCGTCCTCGTCATCTGACCACGGTTCAAAATTACGAGGTCCTTTCTAAAATTGCCCTAGTGTTGCTTAACAACGGGATGTTAATAAAACTAAAAAAACTTAAATTCCAATAATAAGTTAGTTTTCTGATTTGTAGTTGAATTATTTATTAATGCGATTAATGACATATTATAAGATAAATAAATTACTTTTTCTTACTCAAAAATATTTTGTTAATCCATATCGTTAAAAAACGCGCATTTTAAGGATTGAGTCACATTTTTAGGGTTCTGTTTTATTGAATATGGAATATTCAAAAAATCTATTTATGGTTTGTTAATGCGGATGCTTATTTATTTTCTAGTATATGAAGTTTACAAAGAGAATATATTCTAATCTTTTTTAAGAACAGACGATCTCGACATTTTTTTCGCATCTTTTAAACAAAGATGCAAAAGAAAAAAACAATGCAAACAAAGATGGATAAAAGGAATTTTCTTTAGAAACTGATATATAATTTATAAAAGAAAATTTTAATTTATGAAGGTAGTTATTGATTATTTTGTGAGAGATAATTAGTTAATAAGAGAAAATTGTTTTAAAAGTATCCAGTTTATGTATCTTTTTCCAACGAAATCTCTAAAACAAAGTAACATGATCTAACTGTATGCTTGTGATTTTACTAAGGCAGCATGATCTTACCCACACTACGCTCATTAATGAATATTTTGGTTACCATTATTAATTCTAAGTATTCAAAAAATATTCTCTCTATACTTTTAATACAATTATGGGAATATCTGAAGAATTATTAAAGTCCTTTGAAACAGAAATAATGAGATACTTTTTAGTAGTAAAACTAAGATCAACTCTAAGAAAATATTTAATAATCAGTAAAGTGTTATTTAATAGCTAACGAAGGTAGTTTAAACACTTTCCCTTAATTAATATTTTACGGCATTATTTTTTCTTAATGAATTTTGTAACTTTTGCATGATTAATTATTATTTCTGTTAAATAATAAAAACATTTCCAATCCCGTAAAGATGTAGAATTTAATGTTTCGGCTCAAAAAATCATTTATCGAAACACAGATTGCCATTTCTTTATCTTTGATAGTCAAACTCTTATTAAATAACAAACAATAATATTCAAAATAAAAACTAACAAAGCTTTTAACGAATTCACAGGGTGATCAAGAAATCACAAGAAGTTTGCGGAGCCCTGTAGCGTGTATGAGAAAAAATATATAATTGCGAATAGAAACAATAAATATCAATGAAAATTTTTTATTATAGCAACTTATAAATTTGGCTCAAAGTGACTACCAGCCTGATGTTCCAGTAATGGTTATCGTCAGCATTTCGGCATTTATTCGTTTGAAATGTAACGTTATTTGTTATTTTAAAGTAGGCATACCTGGAACATGTCCTTGATACACAACGCCTTTCAAGCTTTCAAATAGTCCACAACCAGAAGTAGCCCCCGTCTTGGTTATATACCAAGAATTCCTGTTGTTTCGAATCCGTCTACCCTTCTTTGTAAATTAATCATGATCATCAATCCTCTATTTAACTGTTTTAACCGCAGATATTCACAGTACTGGCATTTTCATCCCGCTGATAAAACAGCTTGTCTAATAAGGCCAACGTCATCCAATGGGCGAATTTTTGCTCAATGGCTTAAATTGCAGCAAACCTTCCTTTTATCTTCGACTCGTACATGAACAAAGTACTCGTAAATGCAAATTACGTAATGGTTTTCAATTATAGCGTCAGAAGTTTTACAATCAGCTTTCTTTTTGTTCTAATTTTTTTTCTTGGTAAATCTAAACCGCATACCTTAATGTGTATGGTGACCAAATTTTGTAATACTTCATCCAATATGTAACTCACTTCAGAATTGCGAACACCCCCTGTTGTTTCTTTATCACTTTGTATATATGGCCATATGTATTATCTCGAATGTCAATGAAATCATGAGTATTAAGATAAGAAGTAGCCATTTCTCCAAAAAGTCGTAGAAATAATTTTGTCCTCTCTAAAATTGGGTTGGTTTATTACTCTTCCTGCGGAGAACATACTATCCTTAAATAATATTGATGATTTGTTAAGATTTTACTTCCAATCCCTATATTGATGACGTGACGACAATCAATTAAACAACACTGGGTGCTTTAGTTAGGCTTGAGTAATTCTGTGTTTTCCATCTTACTCAATTTGTTTTTGCGTTTTCCAGTAACTTGCGTAGGGATTTCCAGACAGATAAATCTAAGTAAAAAATTTTGGCATTGCATTTGAGTATTGCATATCAACTTTTATATTACCTCATTAGTTTCCAAATTCTGCTAAACTGACAAATTCATAGAAGAGATATATTATTACATTTTAATGTAATAATTTCAAATTCTTATAAAGAAATACAAATATATTATGCCGGCGTCCTGGTTTACAGGTAGCGCGTCTTCCTCGTGATCTGGGTGTACTGGGCTCGAGTCCTGGCTTGGGCATGGTTGTTCTTTACCCTGTGTTCTATTTGTGAGGTATGTGAAAGTCTCCTCCCCTCAGTAAAAAAGGGTTGTTCAAGAAAGTGCGTGAGTATCATCTTCATATGAGCTAGAAGTCAGACTTCTGCCCTAGACTTTTCAGGAGTCTTTACCTTCAGAAGCTACAACATCCCCTTTTCGTGGTGACCCCGACCCGACATCATCTTCAGACAACACAATTCTAAAATTATTTCTAAGAATTAACGAACAATTTAGAAATGTTTCAAACTCTTAAAAGTGGATAATTTCAGTATTTTCCCTTTATATAGAGAGGACTGAAAAAAGATAAACTTAATTTAACCTAAAGTGTCTCAACTTTTTTTTTTTTTTTTGAAAAAGGGATTTTCTCCCCTCTGCATTTTTATTGTCTCTAGATGATATTTTATGACCTCGTCTCACATCTAATTAAATTTCAAATATTAATGGGATGGACGCGTTAGCTGCATAATAATGAATTAATAATTTCCACTCTTTTCTTTTTCCAACATCTTTTATTGCTCAAAAACTAATTTACGATATAAATTTATTATCTTTTATTTAAGTAATAATACAAGTAGTCTTAATAATATTTCATCGAAAATAAATCATAAAGTAGAATAACTGAAACCCTTATGTTTACTCATCTCTTTTTTTTTTTTCAAAAAATTTCTTCACGTGTGGCAATAACAAAACGCCCTCATAAATTGAAAGTCAGAATGATTTACACCGATGAAAAAACAGCATTTTCACTCGGATCATTTCTGAGCAAATCTTACAGGAGCTATACTCAATGAACGGTTTATTATCGAAAGGAAAATATCACTCCAATGCATTAATTAGTATCCAGAGTTTAAGAGGCAATAAACAACACAAGCAACGGGATCGGCTCTCATAAAACAGTTGGGAAGGTGGCTTGCAGTTTTCTTAATGCATTACTTTCACAATCCCCCAAGGAAGATCTTTTTCTTCCTTTTGTAATTAGAAAGTGTTTTTACGTCATATGAAAGAAGTTGCAAATCAAAAAATAAGAGTTAATGATTTGTGCTCAAATAAGTATATAAATGAATGTATGTATATAATAAAAATATGTTGCATACATTTTTAGATTTTTGCTGAATTTCAAATATAATAAAAAATTATTATTTTATTCACTATTTACAAAGTGTGCTGAAAAATAAAATAATAAAGAAATCTGCTATCGCAAATGTGTGAAAACCTTATTACTCTTTAAGTCATTGTTTGTTTTAATTAATTTTAGTCATCAACCAATTCGAAACAATCCCGTGACCTTCAGATAACACATTCATCGATACTCAGAAAATGATTTTTTGCTTCTCAAAATCATTATATATATATATATATATATATATATATATATATATATATATA
>JAPMOQ010019658.1:2055391-2075443 GCA_026543055.1 Argiope trifasciata | reverse complement strand
TATATAATATAAAAATATATATATAAACCTACTCTTGCAGTTTAGTTTTCATATCCATTTTCTTCTCTGTGGTTCATCGGACGATAATTTCTTATGTCTGTCTTTCATTGGCCAGACAGGAGAATTGGGTTCATGCCGAACATTTAAAACAAGTTGTCATATTTTGTTGGCTATAAAACGCCAAATGTGAAAACTTTTTTTTTCCTTTTTCTAAAAACCATAGAAGCGAAGAATTGATGAAATAAATTGCCAATTTTCTGCCCGTGCGTTTTATGGCTTGAAACGTCTCAAACGAAAACAACATCATTTTCTCCCATGAATTTAATGTTTCATCAAAACTCTAGAGAGAAAAACTTAGGAGCATGAAATACAAATAGAAATTCTCTCTATATATAATTTTGCATTTCAGTGTCATTTATGATGAATTTTAATTTTCTATGAATAGTCAAGAATTTTCTTTCTTACTGCATTGATATGGTTGGGTGTTTACTGTTGGTTAAAACTATTCCAGTAGAAAAATCTTTATTCCATAGCAAAATGAGAAACCTCAGTAACTGAAAAAACACAAATAAAACGCTTTCATACAACTAATAACCATTCATTTGAATGGTTATTGGTAACCATTCATTTGAATGGTTAACTTTAGTTATCTGGTGTTTCTATAGATATTCTTGATTGGGGCAACATTTTCTAGAAAGATCTCCGGATTTCGAATTTTATTAGACATATTGCCAAATCTCCTGCATTTTTTAGAACCTCCAGTTTTATTTTTAGATCTGTTGGATATCATTCTTTGTCTTCTTATAAGGAAATCTCTAAATCTCTTCTGTTACCAGAAAACAATGTTAAAAATTCATAACAATGGTGTTAATTCCTTCTTGAACTCTTTTAAATGCATTATTCTGGAATGAAACTTTCGTGCATTCATCACTAGATGGGTCTTTAAAAATAAATTTAATATAAAAGGATTCATTTTCAGTTGAGAATTTCCGACAGGTCCCTAGGAGAAAAATTCATTCTTTTCAAAACACATTACATTCTTTTCAAAAATGGAAAAGGTTGTATAAAATCACATAAAATATCATGATAAAAAATTTAAAAAGGTAATAAAATTCCATTGAACATTTCCATTCCATATCATGAATGGAAATGTTTCAATCTGTAACATTAGCTTAATAAAAATAATGGATTTCCAATGGAATACTTCAAGACAAGTTACTGTTGACAGTAAGGTCTCGATTAAAAAAATTTTTTGCAATAAAATTGTAATTAAATAAAGTTGTAAAAACTAGAATTTCTGTCAATTATAAAAATGTCAGGTTAATATTTTATAATATACTATAAGTTACTAATAGATAATAAAATACTTTGTCAAGTTGATGAATTCACTATGTATTTAATCAAATTCATTTATTTATTATAGTATATCTAATTACCAAGCCACTGCTAAAATAATAATTGTGTTCAAGCATGTATAATTCATAAATAATGTATAATTCATCTTAATAAATGCATAAATAAAATCATATGAATTTCTAAAACGGAGCTGACATAAAATTAATTATTATCATACAGATAAAAAGTGACCATTTTACGACAAGAAATGCCTCATGATGTTCGTGTTTACCTGGCCTACAGAATACCAAATGTTATCATTTGGTTAAAACCCAAATATTTCAACAATAAACTCCAAAAAATAGAAAAAAAATGAGTGCTAAATTTTTTTCTTGTGGTACTTTAGAAAGCCAATGTATTTTTGACATATTAGCATTCTCATAAATATGTCATAAGTTTTTTGCTTTAATCAGTAATTTTGCTTATATCTTAAATGTTTAATGTTTATTCTTGGATATTTTAATTATTTATTCGCGTACTAATATTTAATATTTCATTGTTTTTTCATTAATATTTGCTTTGTATGTACTTCGTTAGGCTCATGTTTTTCGAATATGTGTTATGAAAATTATTCCTTTACATTTTTAAATCTTTAAGTATTTATTACGAATATTCGCTTATCTAATATTCTTTCCAAAATCGAAAAATTTTGCTTTATTCTCTTATATGTACAGATTTTTCATAATTAATATTTAGCTCTGTGAAATTTTTTTTCAGAAACTAATTTTTTTTTTGCTGTTGTATTGTTGATTAAGGATTTCTTAACCGCGATTCTGTAATTCGATCTAATCTAATACTATAAAACGAGGAATGGCTGCCAAGTCGAAAATCGCCCCAGAATTAATAAACTCCGGTAAACTTGGGGGTTTGAGGTTTTTTGCCACGAGGAATCGATTGGCGCCGGTTTTGAAGCGCTACGGTCGAGCAGTTTGGAGTTACAGATAGGATATTTTCAAACTTTATTAGTTCGCCATAATTGCTACTTAAATTTTCAAGCGGTAACGTGCTGCCATCTATAGCCAATATGGCGAACTAATAAAGTTTTATGTTTATGCTGTTATAGGTTTATAATATATTTCTTATGTATGTATATATGTTTGGTTTTTCTAAATAAATTTGTCAAAAATATTGAACTTCAACACACTTCAATCTTTACCTTTACTTTACCTTTGTATAGAATAGTTCCCTTTCCATACTCTAACTTTGTTTAGAATAGTTTACAATGGTGCACTTTAACCGGTTATCTTTTCACCAATGGTTTCACAAATTTTCTTATGGCATGTATTGTTTTGATAAATCACAATTGAAAATTTAAATCTTCGAGTTAGCTTCGATACCTGTTTTCTCCGAGCGGAGCTCGGTCACCCGCTGATATAGCTTTTATTTCAAACAATGTTGTTGTTTTTGCGTCTTATGGCACTTTACAAGCCCACTGGCAGTTATCTGTCAGCGATATAAGATGAGTGAACGTCTCTTTTTTTTTTTTCAGTAGCGCCAACTAGGAGCTTCATGCGTCACACTAGCTTGCCCTTTTTATAGATGAGGGGGGGCACATTCACACCCCTCACATATAGAAAACGGAAGTGAAGCAACCCTGTCCAAACCCGGATTCGAACCCAGTGCACCCAGATCATGGGGAAGACGTTATTATGATAAATATATTAACAGTTTAAATTGAAAAATACTATTTTATTCAACTAAATAATAAATTAATGCTGCATAATTTTATTTATTTTTCTTAATTAATTTCATAAGATTTAATTAAATTTACTAATAAAGAGTTTTATTAATGAATGGTAATTCAATGTCTAGAAATTTAGTTCATTGATTAAATTTCAAGAAAGGGATATTAAATTATTTCCAATAAAATAACCGAAAGGGAAAAAAAAGACTATAAAATAAGGATGACATTAAACATTTTATTTTTATTTCACCTGTATTTTACTGAAACGGAAGACATTACCTTCATTTTTCTGAAAATATTTTATGACATCTGATGTTCTGGTTTAAGATAAAGGTAAATTATACCGTATCAGGAAAAAGAATAGAAATTCATTGTCTAGTAAAATTGTCCAAATACTTACTCAAAACTGTGAATTTTTTGAAAAAGAACTAAGAATTCTACTTGTTTATCGATCTATATGCCAAATATTGGATATTTTTAAAGTGCTACAGAAAATATTTTTTATGTGTCATAAAGCATGTTATTTTGTACACCTTGGAAGAATTCAGAAACTGTATTTATTTTTTTTAGTCATTGTTTAATTCCGGTAAAAAAAATAGGATTTTTTCACTTTTTTCCATTCTATTCTATATTAAATTCATTCTTCAAAAACATTTTTCGGTTGTAACCTTTGACCTTTCTTCGATCCAGGAAATTTTTTTTATTGTGCTTTGTTCTGAGATTCAGAAACTCTTAAATGGAGAAGATTATAGAAATAAAAATAGCCTACTTAACTTTTGGTGGAAATATGCTGGTATTAAAAATAAACCTGTACGATGTTTCCTATCGTGCACAGACAGTTTAAATTGCGGCATTGGACGTTTTTAATGGGGCTCAAACACGTTTGTACAAAAAAAAGTAGTGAAAATTAATTTTTAAAACACGGTTTTATTAATATATTAAATTATCGATAATAAATATTTTTAAAATCAAAAATTGGAACAACGATCAGACAAACCAAAACCCAATATATAAAAGTTTAGGACTTCAAAAAAACTCTAGGTAAATTGATGTTTAAAACACAATAATTTTATTTCTTAATTTTTAAAGTAAATGAAAAATATATTCAATTGGGCATCATTTCTCATGATTTTGAAATTAGTCTTACGAAGTTGAACGAGTTTTTATCTCCAATGTTTTTAATAAAAGTTAGAATACTAACCAGAATATATATATATATATATATATACCTTTGGCGACCAGCTGGTTCGCCATGAGTAATGCGTTCTAAAATTTTCAATTAAGTTACATATTCATTAGCCTTGAAGTAATTCCGGGAATTGTTTTTTAGTTTTAGTTATATTAACGTCCCGTTTAAAGCAACACGAGGGCTATTTTGGGACGGACCTCGTAATTTTGAACCAAGATCAGATGACGAGGACGACATCTGAATTGGCACCCCCCTCTCCACACCACACCAACGGGAGGACGTTTGGCCTGACAGATTTAACGTGCAAGAGACCCCCTCACACGACGGTTCTTCGGTGGAATCGAGTCTCGAACCTGAAACCCTCCGGTTCCGAATCCGTGACTTTTACCACCAGGCCACCGCGGCCCTCCGGGAATTGATTGGCATGAAATTAAAAATGTTTTTTTCCGTGATGCTGCCAAAAAATTAAATATGTTTTTTTAAAGAAAGCGAAAAAGGAAAAAAAAATATTGAATAAATAATTTAGATGTTGCAAAAGATTATAGAAAACTTGGCTTTGCATTTATTTTTTTAAAAAAAAAGCACATTTTATGTTTCTTTTGTTTTATCCAGTCACGTGCTGAAAGTATCATTTCTTTAGACTTGATTTACGATGATAGTTCTTTTTTATTATTATTTGAACTTTCGTCATTGTTTTATTTTATCCAGTCACGTGCTCAAAAAAACATGGTCAAAATATTTCTTGAAAAATTCGTTAAAAATAGAGGCTTAAGTTATACTTTAAAACACTGATACCATTAGAAAGCTATTTTTTAATCTTTAAATTGATGTAAAAATCATGTTTGTGCGATAATATTTTCGGAAGTTATAGCGGAAAAACTTCAAAATTTCGCTTAAATTTTAATTAATTCAAATTCTAATTAAAAATTCGAAAAAAGAGCTCCGAGTTGCACATTCCCAACCACCAAGGTATTCATGTACCAAATTTGGTAGCTGTAGGTCCAACAGACTGATCTGTAGAGCGCCAACAGACATTGAGCTTTATTATATTCTAGCCGCCTTTGGCGACCAGCTGGTTAGCCATAAGTAATGGGTTCTAAAATTTTAAATTAAATCACATATTCATTAGCCTTGAAGTAACTCCAGGCATTGATTGGCCTGAAATTAATATTTTCTTTAAGATGATGAACTGAAAGTTCTGAAAGAACGCGTTTTCCTAATAATATTCTTTAATTTTATAAATCAGTCAGTTTTAATGATTGATTTAGAAGACTGATTAATGTAGCAACTTTTATTTAAAATATTAATAAAAATATTTTGTAAAATATGGCTCATAGAGCAAAGTATGAAGAAATCTGAAACTCATTATTCATAAATTCATTGTTTGACTCAAACTACATAAAATGTAATTATTTACTTCATTTAGATCAAATTAATAGTATTAAACAATATATATGCCTATTAATAATATTTTACAAATTGGCCATTGGAAAGGAATTTAAATGCATATCCTGTATAAATTCAATCCTGTATAAATAAAGATAATTTATTCAATTAATGATTTAAATACGATCATAGAATCCTTTGCCTTGCATTTTTTAAAGAAAATATCACATTTCATATTTATTTTATTTTATCCAGTCACGTGCTAAAAGTTGCCTTTCTTAACTTTTAATTTGCGATGATAGTTTTTTTTTTTTGAAATTTGAACTTCTGTCAAAATAATGGCAACACGATGATAAAACCTAATTTTTTCCCTTTGACGTACACTTGCCGATTATAATTGTACTCTTGCAGTTTTTCTTGATTTATATAATATAATTTTTCATTAGAGATGGGGAGGAAAATGCTCGAAAATAGAATTAAGAACACACGTTATTCCTTTAATCTAAAAAAAATATTATTGATTATTTAGTTTAGATTTTTTTAGTTCAGTTTTAGATTTTTTTTATGATGTAATAATATTTTTTCTTAATACTTACTGCTTTTATTTTTTAATTTCATGCTCTTTAAGGCTATTTAAATTTGTTAATTTTTAATATTAAATTATGTTCACAGTGTTACTCATTGACATTGATAATCGGACCATCACTAACTGTGACTGTAGGAGACATTCTAATTAAAATGAACTCAATCTGTTTTTTGTCATAAATCGAAACGTATATAGGTTGAAAACCACACTTAAGTAAATAAAAGAAAAATAATGAATTCGGAGAAAAACCACGAAATGTAGAGTAAAAATGTAGATGTCTTCATGATTTTAAACATTCTGTCTTTTGTGCTACAGATAATTTTGTGAATGACATCTTATAAAAGTATGTCTTACTTCAAAATGTTCCTTCCATAATATTGCCAATAATTTCAAAGTAAGTTATAAATATTAAATAAAAATTAATATAAACTTCACGTTCCAAAATTGTTTATTTTAGCTTTAATGTATAAATAAAAATATTGTACTTCTGGGAAAAAAGAAATTAATATTGTCCTTACTGTTTTAATAATTTGTTGTTGTTGCTATTTTTTCTTTCATCAAACATTTAATTAAATGCAAAATATTGAATTATTAAAAGAGATGCCCTTTTTCAGTATATACTTATCATGTCATTAATTTTTAATATCTTTTAAATCAAATTTAGGTGGTTTTCTTAAATATTCTACTTTTAAGGAAATTCATTATTTTTTTTATGAATATTATCTCACTATTTATATTATAAATTCATTTTTAGCTATGTATGATTATCATATATCATGTTTTTAAAATGTTTAAATTTTATATTATATATAACAACGATAGCTATTGTGAAGATTTTCTTTCATGTAAATTATTAACATGAAATTTTATATGAACATATTATATATCATTAACATATGAACATATAACATGTGAACATATTATATATCGAAAGGTAACAACGTTAAATATCTTTACATTTTTCATTCACATATTTCTTGAGTTCTGATGTTCAATTTTTCATTTTTACAATTTATATTTATTGTTAAAATCTGAACTTTAAAAGTAATTTTAAAGAAGATTTTCAGAAAATTATATGTTTGCTAGTAAAATTTTTATTTTGTATTTCTTGGTTACTCTTTACAAATAATTTTTGTTTGTATTTCTTGGTTACTCTTTACAAATTTCAAATAATATCTTTCTTTAATTAGAGAAAATTTTAATAGTACTATATTTAACAAAATATAGAAAATGTACAAGTTATAAAAAATGTACAATATATAAATAATACTAATCTATTTTTGTTATATCTGATCAAAACTTATTTCTTTCATTTCAGGTAAGAAAATATTCTGTTATTTTCAGAACTTTGTACCAGGTAAGAATTTATGATACCAAATTTAGCTGTCAAAAAATTTTTACTAGTAAATTTTTCAACAAAATACTAATGTTTTTTTCATTAGATCAGTATGTAAGCAATAACATCTATTCGTTAAGTAGATCTTAATCTCTCCTAAATACTATGTAATATATCAGTTCATTTTCCAGTATAAAGACTGAATTCTTATAATTACATACTTCACCAACGATATGAGACGAATAAATTTAATTTTAGTCCCCAAGTTAAAAAATTGCAACACAACCACAATAATTCTTAGCTAAAATGTTTTTTAACTAAGTAATATATGAAATTAATCATATTTGAAAGCCAGTTGGTTTTCTAGAATTATTTGCTATGAAATCCTGTTTCAGCATTTTAACTGGCAAATGATGAAAACATTAGGGTAAAAGAAAAGTTGAGCTCAGATACGAAATAAGTTGTCAAATGTATGGCGTGTTCTTAGATATTTTTTAATTGATTCATTCATTTGACTAACTATGACTAAGATAACTATTTTAACTATGACTAAGAAATATGTATATGATGGAATGCTTATAATAACCGAGAAAAGCATTTAGTGTTTAAGGCCGAAAACTAATAACAGTCAATGAAACGTTTATTTAACCTTTTATTGGGTATTAAATTTTTATTCAAACATTCCCCTTTGTATGGTATTACTGCTTTTGAACAACTACCCTAAAAACAGTCTTAATGTTTGATATGGAACAGAGCTTTGACAGTAAAATATTTTAAATTTCAAATTTTTGTTGAGATATTATTTGCACCGTTTTAAAATACCATATACACCCCACTCATTGTTGAGCACTTTCTTTACTAAAATCATTTCATCAAAATTTAGATTTTAAACTGTATGTTATTATATTCCTCTAGCATCTAAATATAAATATATGCATGGAAATTATAAAAACAGAAGTTCTTATAGTTCTTATAAATAACAATAAGTAGAATACGAAACAATAAGTAATATAATAAATATTACAAAGAGTAGAATAATAAGAATTAACATTTAAATTTCTGAGCGCTGAAATGTTTATTCATAATTTATGGAATAAACCAGAAGATTATTTAATAACAATATCTCTGATACAATAAACTTTTCAGCTTACCACTGTGAGAAAGTAAAACTGAAAGTTAAAACAGTGATTAAATATTTTATATATAAAGTTACATAAATTGCTGCATCATTTCTTACTTCTGAAATTAAAGCATAAATGCACTTTTATTCAATGTTTTAAATTTTTTATAAAAAAATGTTTAAGAATTGTTTAAGAAAAAAATAATCTGCTCAATATAAAAAATTAGTCTAGTATTCATGTCTTGATCAACAAAGATGGAATAAAAATCCAGGATGGAATACAGGAACAAAAGTGAAAAATATTTTAGCTTCTTTAACGAAAAGAAATATATTATTAAATAAACCCCAAAATAGTTTTGAAAAGATTTAAAATTAGACAAAAATTTATATGGCGATTGAATTGATATCATTTTTTTAAACTTTATTCAAAATTTCCAAACATATCCTAAGTACACATTCTTTATTCCTAAAATATATTTATGCGGGATTTGGTAGCGGTAGATCAAACGGTCTGCCTGTAGACCGCCGAGAAGACAGACATATTAAAGGTAACTAACTACTTTCAATGACATGATAGGAATATACTCGATTATTGGTCTTTGATATATAATTCAAAAATAATGTTTCTTAACTTAATTATTATTATTTTTATGCTATCAATATTTATAACATTGTTCAATGAATACTCTTTCGTATAGTAGTTCGTCTTCTTCCTATTGAGAAACCAAATTACTTCTTTGGCAATCTAGTTTTCTTTGAAGACACAAGAATAGGAAAAGGAAAAAAAAGGATTTCGTAAAAGTCATCGCAAATTTTTACTTGCAGATCACGTCATAGCAGTGCACTAAATTTATTTGTTACCATGCTTTTTTTATTTCATTCAAAATCAACTCAAATACATTGTTTGAACTTAAGGAAAGGGCAATACATGATGAAATGGAAGCAGAAACATGTCTAGAAGCTATTTGATTTCTATATGATACTGTAACATACCAAAAAATTGTTCATCTTTATAACAAAACGATCAGAATAATAATACCTTTTCTTCCCCCACTCAACATGCCTTAGTAAGTAATAGCAAAATAATTAAATAATGCTCATTAACCTAGAAAAATAAAAGCAAAAGAGCAAAAGTTAAACGTAATCAGTCGTTAACTTTAAACTTTGTCAATTTAGAAGGATATCGAGAAAATTCAATTTGTTGAAATGATACTATGAACAATATGTATTTAAGATGATACATTAGCCATTTATTGAAAGGAAATTAAAATTCAAAAATTAGAAAATATGCGAAATAAAATGGTAAAAGGAAACACAGTATTTTCAAATAATTTTATTGATTATTTTGAAGTCCTAATATTTTTAGAAGCTACGAAAGTCACATGGTATGAGATAAGGTTGACGACGAGATAATAAAAGCTACTCACTTATTCATCTGTTGCATTTTACTATGGCAAATACCAAATAATATTAATTATGTGAGAAGATATATCTTTTATTCATGAATATTGTATGCTAACACAATATTGTTGAAGTATTAGGAAAACAAAGCTTGTCTACATATATTCCGTCATTAAACAACATTGTTTAATGACGGAACAGGTTTCAATCGAAGTAAACAGCGCTTCATCGAATATTGCAGGCTGATGATTTTTTAAAGCTTTAACACAGCTTACTATTTTCTTCTATACTCAAGTCATTTGAATATTTGATGCGTAAGCTTGTACATTGATTAAAAAAATTTTTTAATGATTCTTCTCCTGCAAAATTTCAATGAGTATAATAAAATACTACATTCGAAAGTTTTACAATCAAAGCGGTATGCCAAAACCAGTTTTATAATTCTAAGAAAGTCCTATACTTTAACTTACCGATCTAATCTTTATTACTTTTATGCATTTTACTAACAAATCAGTTTTTGCAAGTGTTCTTTCTAGCAAAAAATATAAATTAAAAAAAAAATTAATTAAAAAGAAAAATAGTCAAATATATCTAAAAAAAACTAATATTTAATTTATCTAGGTTCATTTGCTTAAAATACACTGAGTGAAACAAAAAAATGGCTCTGAAGATCTAATAAAGAATGTACGCAAATAATGTTATAATTTTTGTAATAGTAATTTTGAAACATCGTAAACATTGAAATAAGGAATGATAAACCTTAGTAATAATGTGTAATTAAATAATATATAACTGCAAGATATGTACAGATATTCCTTTGAGATTTTATTTATTAAGATACATCATTATTTTAATAATACAGGTTTTAAAATTCTTCAAGAAAAACATAACATTTTCTATGCATCTTATGTAAATGCATTTCTTCTGTCTCATTATTATCTTCAAAATAACCTCTTTTTTATGCATTGTTATTTTAGCAGTTTTTAAGTACAAGAATGCACTCACACAAACTCATAAGATTATTGAAAGAAAAACGGATTTTGAGGACAATTTCGAAATTATAACATGCAAACGAAACGAGTAAAGTGAGTGACATACTTTCACAAAGTCAAATTTTCCGTCTTTCTCCTAGGCTAACTATAAAAAAAAAATTTCTAGTTTGCAATTTTCATTATAATTACTTACTTCTTCTCGCCGGCATCATTTGTTCATCTACCACCCAAAATGACATACGATGCATAAAACCGGCCGGAAAGATTCACAAATCATACATTTTACAGCATAAAAAATACATTGTAAGGAATAGTACATTCAAGTTATTTTATTTCCTTCTTATTATATTATTATTCTTATCTAATTACTTTATTATTATTTTTTATATCAGTAAACAGAAAAATTTAGGAAATATTGAGAAATAATTAAAATTTACAACTAAAGAGAAAATCAATCTAAAATAATAATATAGAAAAATTTAATCCAAAAAAATAATAGAAAACAAACATGCAATACAATTAATAAAATATTTGTAAAAAAGAATTTAAAATACATATTAAACTTTGAATTTAAATATATGTTAAGAACTTTCTCCAAATTTTTTTTAAAAATATTATACAGAGGAAAAGTTTTGAATGGAGCTTTCAACTCCAGCTTTAGGGATTCTTTTTCACGTTTCTATAAACCCACATCCAAAGGGTTCTGAACTTCTCCTTCGCGTGCTGCACATTCCCGCTGCTCGTTCTTAGCAAAGAATTTCTTCATTGATAAGAGCCTTTTGAAAGTACCGCATCCAGTACAAATATGACTAAGGCAGAAATGAAATTTCAATTTCTTCAGGTTTACTTTATTAAAGCAATCATATATCTTTATTCTATAGATTTGCACCATGTGCTCTATCAAAAATCCATAGATTTTTCTTTAAATTTGTTTTACTTTGAGTTTTTGGACTAAAAAATTAATCCATACGTAAATATTTAGTTGCGGACTGTTTATGGTTTTAATGAAATTTATGATATAACTCATAAGGCGTTATCCATGTCAGATAGTTAAGGTAATTGGTGGTTTCTTTGAGAAATAAAGAAAAACACCTTTTAGAATTCACATAATGTAGAAATTAAAGTAAAAGTTTATTTTTTATTTGTATTTATATGATGAGAAAAGAATTCATTTTAATAAACTATATCCATGACTTTCCCGTGTTCTGACCTATAGCCCTCGTGTTGCTTTAAACGGGACGTTAATATAACTAAACTAAACTAAACTAAACCCGTATCCTGACCTAGAAGAAGTGTGTGTTTCTCTGCAACTGGATGTCCCGCGTTCGAATCCTGGCTCGTGTTTGGTAGTCATTAGGTCTGTGTTCTGTCTGTGAGTCATGTGAAGGAGCTCCCCCCCCCCACCGTAAAAAGGGTTGTGCAAGTGAGTGTTATCTTCATATGACCTAAGAGTCAACTTCTGTTCTCGGGTGCTTTGGGGTCTTTACCCTCAGAAGCTACTGTACCCGCTTTTTGTTGTAAAACGGACAAGGCATCATATCATATCATGCATGCTTTCACGGCTTTATTGGATTTACCAGAACAAGCTTGATTTTCAAATGGTTGGAAATCAGGTACCATATTTAAAAAAAATGGCTTGGATCTGAAGTAAATTTACCAATTTTCTTTTTTTTATTAGTAAATATTTCTCAGAGAAAAAATATTATAATAGGGGAACAAATAAAAAAGGAAGTTCATAGTAAAAAAGTTAATTTTTGAAGAATTCTTTTCAATTTTACTATGCAAATTATATGATTGATTTAATTTGCTCAATGTAAGCAGCCTGTAAAAAATGAAACTGTAAGCAAAAATAAGACACAATATTTTTGTTTTATTTTATCTATTTTAGATTAAGAAGACCATTAAGTTTTAAGACCAACTTGTTTCCTTCTTCCTGTGTTTTATTTTTTATTTATTTATATACATATATATATTTCGATTTGACAACACTCGGAGCACCTTCAACACCGAAGGTAATATGGGTTTAAACTTTTAATCATTCTTGTTAAAAAGCAAAAAAAACTATACATGGAGTAATAAATTATACATTGCAATAAATCTATTACATTCCATTATTTCTCATTTCCTTCTTCTTACTGACAATTATGTCATGCATCGTTTATGCTAAATAAGAAAATTGACAACAAAGTCATTATTGCTTTATAAGAATTTTCCTTTAAAAATTACACTTTTTGAGGCTTTCTTATATTTTGTAATTAGAATTTATTTTTTACATTACGTCTAGTGAAATTATATGATGTAAATGTTTTTGACATCACTTCATTTATAATGTATTTTTATTTAAAAATGCTGGTTTTAAAGCTCTAAAAAGGAAATTATAGTTCTTGGAACAAGTATTTGGATGAAATACATCGACTATATAAAAATTTCTCTTAAGATATTTACTACATTTCCCACATAATTCATAAAACTCATATACGCGCTTATCCGAAAAGATTTTACTTATGTTTACAAAAAGGAAACAATAAGCCGAGGAAGTGATCCTAAAATTTTCTCACATTCTCTTTGATAAACCTGTCATGCAAGAGAAGCCTCGAGAGGAATTGGCGTACTGTAATTACGACATATTAACTTTTGGCGTGAATTTAGCATTTTTATTGAATCTGTTGAGTCATTTTTGGTGACCGATCCCTGGCATACCATTAATAGCATCTGAAATCCGAATTTGTGTTTTAAACTTGTTTTTCTCAGTCGATTGAAACAAAGATTTGGCACAAAAACTGCACTTGTAGTCACAAAATCACGTACCAAATTTGGTATATGTACATCATGCGTTTTTGAATTATCCAGTTTATATGTTTCTGAGAGTATAGATCAACTGATGGTAAATCTTTTGCTAATATGGGGATTTGCATTTCGGGTGCTAAAAATGATGTTCAATTCCTTAATTTCAATTATTTTAAATACCGAAATATTGAGAAGCTGATTATCATCTTGTAATTTGTACTATGAGTTGTCATCAGGTAAATATACAAAAAACGTACAAAATGCTCCTCTGGAAAATCGTTGGATTTATAGTAACTGACTTTTGGATTAATTATAAATTGGTCATTTTTTGAATGTTGGAACTCATTAAGTAAGAACTTTCAAAATGCTCTTAGAATTTAAATAAAATTTAGTCAAACCGACTATGTTTTATGTCAATAACGTCGGAGCATATAATAATCAGATGTAAATCATTTTTAGACTATTTAAATTTAAACCATTAACAGTAGCATCAATTAGATTTCGGCGTGTTTTTTTTCTCTAATTTTAAAATTTTTGCAACTTTTTCTTATAAACATAAGATACAACCTTACCTTATTGTAAACCAATTAAATGAATTTTGAATATTTCATATTAAATAAGCTGATATAAATGGAAGAAAAATAATTTATGTATGAATAAAAGTGTGATATTAATAAATAATTAATGTAATAATAATATAACGAATGTTTTAAACCAGCCTATAATAATCTGCTATAATAACTAAGAAAACATTTATCTAAAAATTATTGAATTTTACGAATAAGTTATAGAAATATTGAATTTATTTTTTTCATATATATTGAAATACTGAAATTTAATAATAGAAAAATATGGAATTTTACCTTAAAATTATTCATAAAAAAGTGTATATATATGATGATGCTTCTTCGATTGCTTTAAAATGATTTCTTTTCAATTTCTAAGTACTAAGAGAGATTAATTATAGCTAAGGTTAATGTGTTTATTTACTGAATAAGGAATGGCAACACTCGATGTGTTAATACAGCAGCTAATAATTTCTATAATATTTTTCTTAAAGTAGAGTAGCAACGCACAAAGAGATGTGAACCTCAAATCTTTATATATCTTGGCATACTAATGTTTTAGGCTCTGTTTATCTATTTTCATTTTATATTTTAAGTTTACTCTGAATTATAAAATTATAATAACGATGGTTGAATTGTGATATTTGTGAATTATTGTTGGTTTCAATCAAATTAGATACTATCTGGTTATTGTATCTAATCTAGGAAAAATATGAATCGAAAACTAAAAGTTCAAGGATAATCTTAGTATTATTTTATCAGGTCGCGAACCAAGAAATGCTATTGAATTTTTTTCTTTAATCAGCGTTGTCAAAATTATGATTGATCGATGATGCGTTCAAAAAAACTGTGATAATTCTTAGTTTTGTTCAAAATGAGTCACGTGTTGTGTTAAATTTTGGGTAAATGCAAAAAACGTGCTTTGCTTTACCTTAATTGCAAGAATTGCGTTTTGAGGAAGCTGATTCGTCTCATTTTACATTGTTGATATAACAAAAATGGTCTCTAAAAATCGTTTCAAAGGGAAAGTTGTGTACAATCTCAGTTGCCTAATCAATAACAAATACTGTTTTTAAGTATATTGAAAAAATGATCAATTATAAAAAATTGTACAATTTTGAAAATTTAGAGATAAAACTGATATCATGGAGAGGCTTGCATTTTGAAATTTAAAGTAATGTAAAAGTGCTTTTTACATATCTTGCAACAAAATTAAAAGAGGAAAATTTAAATCAACTTTTAATCGTAAAATGAATTTAACGTCTTTGTATTTCCAGATATACTTTGTAAAGCGTTTTGAAAGTTTTTATGTCACGCATGTTTCATGCCATAATTTACAATATATGCTGTTTACAGAATATAAAAGTTACTATTGTTATCATTTTGTAAGAAATAGCTTTACTTAGAGAAATTTCAAAATTCATTTGCTTTATTCTCTTAATGTAACGGATAATCATCATTATTCAGGATACTCATAATTGAATATCCCAAACGTTAAAATAAATCAATACAAAATTGCTCTTAATCGAATTGTTGTTTCAAAATTCATGTATTTTATTCTCTTAATGTAGCGGATAATCACCATCATAGAGGATATTCATAAATAAATATTCCAGATGTTAAAATAAAGCAAAATAAAATAAAAAGTTGTTGTTTCTAAATTCCTTTTTTTCATCCTCTTAATACAAAATGTTCATAAATAAATTTCTTGACCACTTTAAAACAGCAAAATAAATTACACAATCGTTGTAAATAGAAAATCAAAAATAAGAATTGAAAGTTTAAATTCAAAACTGTTATAAGTGTTTAATTTGAACCCTTCCAGTATCCAGGATATGCGACAATTCATAATTTTTGATCAACTTATGTGGTAAGGCGTTTTGAAAGAGTACTCATACAGGCGTCTTAAGTTCGTCAATGCCATTTGGTGGCAATGAAAAAAACGTCTGCTGTTCGATGTATCCACCCAAAAAAATTAGAATAAGTGAATGGAAGAGTTTTTATTTGTGTCTTTTGAAAGCTTTCATATTAGACATTGCAAAATTTGTACATCATCGATATCATTTGTATTTCTGGAGATGCTCAAAATAAATACTTATAAATTTTCAACTTTTAACTTTTATTTTTCATTTTCCATCAACCACAGAGTTGTATTTTTATAGTCCTACAAAGTCGAGATATTCACTTATGAACGTCTTGTATAAATATAGGACAAAATTATTTCAATTTTTGAAAAAAAATGTTTCCCACAAAATTAAATGAAAATTGCTTTGAAAAACAATAAAAATAAATTAGATAAGATAAATAATGACATCTGCAAGAATATTTAATGTTAAACCTACTTTACTGAAAACGGCCCAAACAGAAAATCAATCTATAAGAATGAATATATATATTTTATAAAAAATGTATAAATTCCTATCGATTTGTTGCAAAAATCGTTTAGCATATTTCATTTATATTATCTTACTTATCTATTTATATTATCATTTTACTCAATTTCCCTATCTAATAGCCAAGGTATGTTTTATAAAATAATGCTGTCTTTTTAGACTATGAAAGATCTGAAATATATAGTCAATTTCTAAATCAAAATTTTGTAAAATCAATGTATTTTAATGATTTTCTTAATGATCTATTTTACAAAATTTTCTATACATATATTTTGTTCACGAGAAAATAAAAGTCATTGCAAAAAAACTTTAAAAATATGGTATATAGATATTGTGACACACTTCACACAGGTATAATTATATGATACCAGTGAAATTAAAAGATCACATAGTTTTAGGACTTTAAAAATTTGCTTGAGGGTGTATCTCTTTACATTGATACCTCATTAAATGACGGGAATGCTAATTGTTTCGGTCTCATTTCACCACAATTTCCAGTCACGTCAGCAAAACAACATCTGAGCAATTTTAGCATGCATTATAATCAAGATATACAGCAAAGGTGAGTTTCCCTCAATTGGAATATATGCTACTTGGTTGCTACTAAGCTACCATTATTCATAAAATAAATGATTAATAAAAGTAAAAATCATGACTTACTTAATGGCATGTATGCATTTAAATTTTTTTTTCTTATTTTTATCTCATGAGCTAATTTCAGTGTTATCTTTATCGTGGATATTAAAAAAATATTCTAAGTACACAAAAAATAATATAAATAATCAAAATATCAATTATGATAATGATATTATTAGTTTAAAAGATTCTTAAAAATTTATGCCATCATTGTAATATATTTAAAAAAAAAACTTATTTGCCTTAATTTTTTCATTTGCCACAAGATCGACTTCATCTTTACAAGGAGCTCTGAAAACATGTAGAGAAAGATTCAAAATTAATTCAATATGTTTCATCTTAGTAAAAATGTTGCTTCATCAAAGATTTGAAATTGTTTTCAATTTCTTAATTTTGATTTATACAAGATGCATCCTTTCAGCCCGAGTGTTTACAGTGAGTCATGATTAAAAAATTTCGATTGAAATAGAAATTGATTATTTATTTTGTCGAAATATTGACTCATTTTTAATTTAAATGTGAGTATGATCGCAATAGATTGTTAAGAAAATTACTTCAACATTCTTTAATAGAAAATAAAGTAAAGTTCGTGCAGAGTGAAATCGCTCAAAGACGAAAAATAAATAAATATATCGAAACGAGAAATTATTTCGAGGCGAATACTTTTGTATAAATGTTTATAAATATAAAAGATTTCGTTTTTCCCCTTCGCTGATTCTGACAGCAAAACTCTGACATCATAAACAAAATCTTACCTGATATTTATGGCGCAACTTTGGCAGCGCCTCTTCGGATATAATGGCTGAATTATTAAAATCCGTCTTACTTTTTTACCCCGAGGCGGTTTGTGTTTGATACTTTAAATGGAGTGGGTTATTCTTTCAGTATTTGCATCAAAATAAATTTCTCTCTTTCATTAAGGGTATTTTGTTTATGCGAAAGGTGTGCTTTGGAATTTGAAGGACTTTTCGTTTATTAATATGGAGGAATGGATGGGATAAAGCATTTTTCTGGAGAATATATATTCACTGTTTTTTCCTACAAAGAAAAAGTGACAGATATTTGTTAGACATTCGGCTTTCAGAGGATAAATACTCTTATATTTTGCTGCTGGTTTATATTTGGAATCCTTTTTAGTTAAAAAAGAATTTATTGAGATTAATTTCTAATAAATATGATTTTCATTTTCGTGTATGCGAAAAATAGAAGTAAAAAAATCTATTTGCAAAATTTGATTTCGAGATTTATCAATCTTCAGGCTTTAGACCCGTATGAGAATGAAAAAATATTACTTTTTGAAATTCTAACTGTTTGTCTGTAAGCCTGATATCTAATAGTATTATTATTATTAATAATAATAAATGAAATAAGCATTAAATATTTAATTCGGTCTTCATGCTATTTAATTTTAGAAGAATGTCGCCAATAAGGAATTTATTATCATGTGTGAACGTGTTGTTTTGTTTTGAGGTTTTTGAGCTCTCAAAAGGCGTAGGAAACAAATTAGCGATTTATCGCTTTCAAGACGATTTTTCACTTTTAAGGTTATTAGAAAACAACGCAGAAGGTTGTCACATTTGGCGATTTACCGCCAATTAAATCTACGATTTGATTTCCAAACTATGCATTCTTTGAATTCTTAAGAATTGTCCTAGTTAATTTAATTATTAAGAAATTTAAAGAAATCGGAAAACTATCAGATTACGCATGTTACAATATTTAGAAAAACAATGGGTCTCAAAGTCAGTCGAGCTCCCAAACTTTGTTTGCCCGAAAAATTACAAATGAAAATTTAAAAACAATCCTCATTATCTATACAGTGTGAGTCTAAAATCATGGGACAAACTTTGAGGGGTGTTAGAGCTAGTGGGAAAAACAATTATTGCAAAGGAATATATGACCGGAAGTGACGCATTGAGGCATAAATACAAAAAATAACACATGAAAGGGAAAACAATGGTTATGTACAACGTCGTCGCTAAATGATTTTTTACAATAATGTCTACAAAAAATGCTCAATATTGCTGTCATAGCTAGTAATACAAGCTTGGTAGCGTCGTTGAAGTTATTAGCGAGCAGATTCCCAAATGCATGGTATTTCCCATAAGTATACAGTTGCACAGGTTAGTCAAGCAACGAGTTATTCAATGGAATAGACTGGAACCTCGTAAATGAGGGCTTTCAAATTCCATTATAGGAAAAATTGAGACTCGATAAATCTGGCGATCCTCGTAGCCATCGGACTGGTCCACCAAGCCCAATCCAGTGAGCTCAAAAGTAACATCTGTTATGGCATCAGCTTTTTCCAGTAACTGTTTTAATATTTTCTGTGCGGAATCACTAACTTAAATTTCCTGCTAGTTATGTTTCTGAACATTTTATGAGTTCCGTCAAAGCGTTATTTTTTCTTTCTGTTTGTGCCTCAACTCTTCGTCCCCGGTCATATATTCCTGCACAATAATTATTTGTTACAGTGAGTTCTACTGTCCCTCAAATCTTGTCTCATGCTCTTAGAGTAACCTTGTGTGTGTGCGTATATATATATATATATATATATATATATATATATATATATATATAT
>JAPMOQ010019658.1:2016344-2055381 GCA_026543055.1 Argiope trifasciata | reverse complement strand
ATATATATATATATATATATATATATATATATATATATATATATATAATGTGTGAGAGAGAGACCGATAGTGAATAGTGTACTCGGGAATGTTTCAAGCCAGTTTAAACTGTTAATGACTTCAGTTAGTTAGGACAAATAATGACAAAAATAATAAAGTTATCACAAGATAACTTGAAATTTTCGGTCATAGATTTCATTTTGATGTGTTTCTTTAAAATTTATTTGCATTTATTTTCTTTTGTTTTGAACAGGATAGCTCAGCAATCCAATATCTAATACATTGATATCCAACCTTTATTTCCATCCATGGTCCTAATTAACTTTCTAACTTTTGAGTATTCTATACTGCCGTATACACCTCCCCCCACTCATTTCAGCAATCCCCCAGAGCAAAATAGTTTCATCAATAATAATTCGGGTCTGTATTAGCTGAAAAATATGATCTACGCGATTTAACAATAACATTTGTAAAATTGATACTGATTTTGTATGGTATCTTTGTCTTTATTTTCTGGTATACGAAATATAGAGAAAATGTTGAAATCGTCAAAGAATTCAAACTCGCTATTTGACGAATCCTTATATTTCAAACTTCTCACAGTTCAAAAAAAATATTTTTTATGTCTGTCCATGAACGAATTAACTTAAAAAAATTTTGAGCTTAGAGGCTGAAATTTTACACGTAAAATTGCGACCATATTTATAAACATCTAAGGAATTTTGAGCACTTGTAACTATGTTTGTAAATAATTATCAAATTTTGAACAGTTACTAACGCGTTTGTAAATATCTATCAGATTTTAAACAATATCCATTTACCTGTACATTATCTGACCAATATCCCCTTCCATTCATTTATTTGTCTGTATCTCTCAATGTCCAATCTGTACAATGTCCCTTTATCTAAGTGCACGAGAACTCGATAATTAAAAACGCATATAAACATAAGTTTATTATCTAAAATATAAATTCTTATCAATTTTTGAACCGAATCTGTTTAAAGGTTGACCGTGTGTAGGTCAACAAGTTTTCACATTCATTAAACGCAAACACTAAAAAATACAATTTCGTATATATTCTTGTGTCTACAGCTGTAAGTTAATTTTGGTTTCGATCTGTTGTCAAGAAGCAATATATATTCCACAAAATGTTCATTAAAAATTCTAGATTTATGCCAAATACCTATATTTCTGATTTTAGATCGTCACTGCTATGGAAGAGATTCGTGGCTTAACCCTAAGTCCTTAATTTTATGCAAGGAGAATGGAATAAGAGCTCTTTTGGAAAGTTTACAAGCAAGTTCCGACACTACTTACGCTTTTTGGAATTATGTATGTCTGTGTGTCTAGAATTTAAAATTTCTTTGCGATAGATGTATGGAATTTTATGTGTAGTAATTGTATCAAATTTATAGATTTCTATCAAATATTGAACGAAATCATTGGAAGGAAATCTATTTTACTGTCTGTTCGAGTACAAGCGATCTCGATAAATAAGAAACGTAAAAACATAAAAATATAAAATTTGAAATATAATAAGTAATCAGCCATAAAAGCATTAAATAATTAAAGCCAATTTCCAGACTTCATCAAAAATTAAATTATTTCGGAAAACTGAAAATAAAAAAATACATTTTGTAAACGAGACAACTTATGTCGTAATCGAAATAAAAATTTAATTCGGAATGAAACTACAAAAAGTTAACAAAAATAAAAGCCAAATGAAATAAAACCTAGTTATGAAACAAGCCTAAATTTCAATAATTTAGGAAACGAAATAAAACGAAACTAAAAATTATTTCGGATTCATCCAAGATTAAAATTTAAAAAATTATTATTATTTCTCTGAATGACACAGTATTCAAATAAAATAGCAGATAGGATGCTATATTTAAAAGTCCTTCTATCTTTAAAATACTATATTTAAAATATTTAAAATTCCTTCGCCTGTTGCTGGTATGTTCTTTTCTGTTTTTTTAATTATTGTGTTGAATACTTTTAATTATAGGTTGAATATTCTTATGTAGGTTTTTTTTAATTATCGGGTTGAGTATCTTTAATTATTTATTGAATATTCTTATGAAGGAATTGAATATTCTTATTTTATTTTATAATTTTTTATATATATTTTTGCTTTATTTGATGATGTTTTCAATGTTACTTTGTTTTGTGCAACTACTATTAAGTTGGTGTTGCTCTTTGGCCTTATTTTTCGGGTCACGGGAAGGTCAATGTCAATACTAGAAAACATTGTCTGATTCCTCACAGAAAATATCTCTTATTTTGAATCCTCCCCTGAGGGTGATCCTTGAAAAAGTCTTCAGACCAGATTCTTTTCCTTTTTGTTGTAATTTTGATTCTATTGTCATATATATATATATATATATATATATAATGTATAAAAAACAAAACATAAAAAGCTTTGTTTTAATTTTCTGTTCCTTTATTAATTCACAATTTTTTTAAATCTTGATTTGTGACGCTTAAATTCTGTACAAATATATAAAGAAAATGTTTAATAATTAATTTTCGATGAACTAAAGAACATTCGCTCAAGTACTTGGTAAAAAATCTGATATACGCATTATTTACTAAAGTTATTCTGCAGAATAACTAATTTAATCACTCATAAGATTTTCCTAGCACGATATGCCGGATGCTAAATAATTGCGGTATTCAGTTTGTTAATAAAATGAGAACTTTTCTAGTCCCACATACATTCGAGTACATATCACTATTTTCAGATTTCTTTTCTGCAAATAGAGTCGATCTCTTCATGAATAACTATATTTAAAGCAAAGTATAACTAAATGAAGAATGCTACTTGCTCTTGATAGTCGTGTACGTATAAATATTTCACAAATTATTTAATTTTCTTATTCGTTTTATTTCATTTAACGGATCTTATTTATATAAATGTCTTATATATATAATTCACATGTCTTATGTATATAAATGTTTAAAACGTTTGCGCATAAGAATGTTATAACATTTGCTTTTATTGTGGAGTGAAATAAAATGAATGGTATAGCATTCAATTTTTCATATCCTTTCAATATAAAAAAAAAATGCTTATTATCGTAACTCAATGCAATGTCTACTGTCTGCGAACTTATAACTATTATTTATTCAATCATTAGATTTATAATTTTTGTTGAAGTCAGTTTAAGACAACACAGTTAATGTCTGTACTAAATGTTAAAGTCTAAACATTACTTTATTCTTTAAAAAATTAATTAGCATTGATTGGTAAGCTTAAAGGTATAAAAGGAAAATCATTTTTTATTTTTATATAACAGAAATATGAATAAAAATAATCTTCGTGTTATTAGAAATCGAACCATTCCTTTTTATATAAATGATTTCTTTATTCTCTTGGATATTTTAAGAAAATTCATATTTTTATCGATAGATGATTATTTCAGCAAAATTTAATTTGTTTAAATTATCGTCTATTTTTTCCTACACAGTTTCTATTTTGGTTATACCTCGTAATTTTGATACTGGCTCTAATGGCAAAAATGACACATTTGCTGCCTTAATTTCGGACCCTCATAAATAAGGACTTGTGACTCATGTTTGCCCTCATAGCGTCTAAAGAAAAATAAAAGCATGCAATTAACAAGATGGAATACTTAAAGTCAAAACAGTTTTCGACAGTTTTTATTTCTTCTTCTCATTTAGTCAATATCATCCGTTCTAATCTGTTTTTATTAAAGGGAAGATATGGAGAATTATAAAATAGGTAAATTTTTGGAATTAATTAAGCACTTGGTTCGATACAAAAATCTAGTGATCCATTAAAGTTAAAATTAGACACCATAAGGCAATAAAATAAATATATGTAATTAAATTGGAAACTGTATATCCTTTTAAAAATTTGTTTGAGGCTGTTGAAAGCTATTTCAAAATTAATTTTCTATCTATCTTACTCCCGAAATTTGGATTCTTTGAAACTAAAAACTTAGAACATTCAAATTGTGTCATAATGTGTTACTAAAACTTCATAATATTCCCTACGACATTTGAAAAATTCCACCAGTCAGTTAAAAAATTATTACATTTTTTAAATCATTTAATCTCATCGAAACAATAGCTATAAATTGAAAGCTATAACTAGTCAAACAGATTTGCTCTATGTAGAACCCTTAAATAAACCATTGACATTCTAATTTAGACAATTTGTAGAAATATAAGGATTTTATGTAAGTATCTTTGTAACAGCGGGCTTGTGCATTGGAAAGTGCCATAAAAAACAACTACACAAATTTGTGGAAATATATAGAACTAAGAGCTCTAAATTATCATAGCCAAAATCTATACCCAAATTCATTGAAATGTATTCCCAATCAATATTAAGGTTACTAAAATAACCTTCAAACCAACTTGAAATAGCATACCGATTTTAATGGTTCCAAACTGTAATTCTTATCTTTCAATCCGAAATAAACGTGCTAACATTCATCATCTTCTTATATTAAATCAACAGATTTATTCTGAACTTTATTTCACACGAAAGAAGTGTAACAGCACTTAACACCGAAGAGACGAATCCGTAGAAAATTCTCTCGAGATATAAGCTGTCATCTAGAATCCAGAACACACTCCACTTCAACAACACCCAACTGGAGAAAGAAAATCATAAAAATGGAAGAGCAAAACTCCGGATGAGGAAAAAAAAAAACTTCCAAATGACATTGTTAAAGGCATTTGGGCATCCCAGCGGCATGGTTAGTTAAGATTAATAGAGGATGAAGAAAAGCCTCGAGCTATTTGTCTTTCTGTGGCGCGTAATGAACGGAGAGATCGCGAAATATGAGCTCCAAGTTTTTCTCAATGGTTGCGATTCGGGAATAGTTGGTGAAAGAAGAAACATTATGCATTCTTTGAGAAGATCTTTATGAGGAATTATTCCAAACTTCTTAGCTATATTTGCTTTTCATTTAGGAAATTTTCTAAAGACAATTGTTTTTTGTAATTTCTAGAATTTTAATTTTTAAATTCGAAAGGTATGTCATCGATTCTTTTTAGTGTATTTTAATGGAGCATATTTTTTTCTATGTTCGGTTTCTTTCTATCGTAAATAAAGTAATGTATTTTGGTGCAACAAAATTCTAAAACTAAATATTTTGGCATTTAAACTAACTGTATGTGCATTCTAAATCCTTCGACATATGTACAGCTATAAATTAAAATTCTTAAATTTTTGTGACTGTTAAAATTAGTGTGTGTGTGTGCATCCGTGCATGCGTGCGTACGTTTTGGCATATTTGTGTGAGTGACAGAGTGAGAGAAAGCGTATGTGTAATCATAAATTTTCAAAGCAAAGTCGTAGCCGAATTCAGAGAAGAAAATTCGAATTTTTAACATTAGTTTATTTCAATCCCGGGAGGTAGGAATTTTGGTATAAATAGAAGCGACAAGCACAACATAGAATGACACGACACGAAATGAAGAAAACCTAAAAGAGAGGGGAAATATTTTTCCCTGTACTTATATACTATAAGATTCTGATAGGGATTTCTCGCACGTGTCGATTTTGATAAGGGAAACGCAGGGGTCTTTTTAAAAAAATGTGCTAGGCATGCCGTTTTTTTTATCTCTTCACACCGAGCGTGTAAATGTGGAAATTTAAGCATTTTTACAAAATTATCTTGAATTAATTAAATAGAAAAAGTGGAATGGGATCAGGGAATAAGACATATTTTTAGAATGAAATATGTACTGAATTATGATAAAACTTTATATATATATATATATATATATAGTGATAGCACATCACTTAGCACAAATTGAAAAGAGGAAACAACCTGATTATAAAAGTTATCACTGTCAATCACAGAGGAAGATAAAGTAAAAAAAGATGCACAATAATTCCCTCAGTCTATCATATCTAACAAAATCCATGTAAAATTTTTAGTAAACGTGAGTTTGTAGTGCAGCGCGAAGTTTGTTGCGAAAGCACACTTTACTGAATATAGCAATTTTCTAAATCAAAACATGCAAAGAACAAAGGCAATAATCGTTTTTTGTGTGTCACTGCATGTTTTAATTCATTATATCACTGGTGGACATTAAGATTTTTAAACAAAGTATAATTTAAATACATATAGAGCAGTCTTCAGTCAGAATTCATTCTTTCTCAAAACGGATTGTAAACACTAGTTATGAATTAATCTTAAAAAAAAAGATTGAACTTCTATATGTAGCTTAACATATAATTTCACTTACAGTACGTAAATGTTTTATAAACCTTTTTTTTCCAAAATTGTAGAGGAAAATATTTTAAGTGAGTTTTTTTAGCTTACGAATCTTCTTTTCTTAAAAATAAATTTTCAGAAGTGGATAAGGAAAAAGCCCAGAAAGCATGCAGTTAATAATATCTTCTTGTCCCACTGGAAAAAATATGCGAAGATAGCAAATAACAATAAAAGTTAGAAACGTTAAGAAAAAAATGTTTCTGAGATTCCATGTCGATAATAAACAATTCCCGCAACATCCGAACAATACAGTTGAAACGTTTTCATCGCAAGGATTCAAAGGAATGTAATATGAGTTACGAATACAGCCAAATCATGTTTGGATTAAACCACAACAGATTAACTTTAGAAAAACTGACTTTAAATGATATAAAGAAGTTTTACTTATATACATGGAAAATATTCTTTGAAAAGCGGATAACCTTTATGAGAAACGCCAATAAAATTTTCAGTATGATAAAATTATATAAAAATTGAAAAACAATTTGCCTTGACATTTGAAATGTAAGAAAAAAACCGGTTCTGTTTTACGTAAAATGAGTGCAGTTATACAATTGGAAACAAACATCAAAATATACGAATTCAATTCTATGGATTTTGCCAAAACTTAACTGAAAAAAAATTATTATCATTCTGTTCTATATATTATATTCTAATATAATCATTATATTCTAAGCAATCTGTCGTGCAAATGATTGAAATTTATTCAACGTTACATGGAAATTAAATAAACTCACAGATCACTTATTTAATTGTCGCCTTTTTGAATTAGAACGTTTTTAATTTTCTTCTATTTAAATTAAGGATGTGAGTTTTTTCTCTCTAAAGTTATAAATATACCGATATTTATTTTGGAAATGGCTCCTTCGGGAATATAATTTTCTCTCTTTCTTTATATCAGTAAATGAAATTTTTGCAGGTAAATTCCTCTAGGAATATCTGTTGCGATGATCATAGCCCCTATAAAATAAACAGATATATGTGTGTGTGTGCGCGCGTGCGTGCGTTCGTGTGTGTGTTGTAATCTGATGCTATAAAAGTAAAAATCTTGGAAGAAATCCTAAAGTAGCCATCTATCTCAAAGGGGTGGAGATTTTAGGGTTTGAAATTTTCCTTTTAGTATAAATTTCTAAAGGTAGAAAAATAAATCCGATTAGCATCTCATTAATATGGACTACTTTTGATTTAAAGTTTATCGATATTTGTAATATCTTTGAAATTAGGGGCTGAAAAGTAATTTTCACGCCCTGATTTTGACTGTTTCTAACATCAACAATTCATTTTTCCACATAGTAACTCGAATGTAAAAGAATCTAAATTTGTCTTTCAATTTCTCGAAATGAATTTTTTTTATTCCATTTGATAAAAGTCTCCATATTGTTTGTAATAATTATTTATTTTGCTTTACTGAATCCTCCAATCTATTTCAATTTATTCTGGACAAATTCATTATAAAAACATAATCATAATTGTGTTTTGAACCCCAAACACAGAAAGGTGCTTAAATATTTAGTGAATGAACTAAAAGGCGTAAACAAACAAAATTCAAATATAAAAATATCAGTTCAGAGTTTTCGTCATATTCTCGTTCCAAATTTTCTCTGAAGTTAAACCGAGATTAGTTAATTTTCATCTTTGAAAAGGAAAGATTATTAAGATCGTTAGGAATTCTAGGATAATTAATTATTTGTACTTGACAAAGGGGAGTTTTCTCTACTATTGTTTCCTTAAGAAGCGTCAACCATTAAAGTTACCTATATACAATTCTTGGCAAACACCTTTGACAATTTTAGGATTACTTTTGTTTAAAAATGTGACTCTTTAACAGCAGAATTTCTTGCCCTAAAATTTATTTGCTAATAAATGCAGCTCTGTGTAATTTCTTAAAATATCTTTATCTATTTAATTACTTGCATTGGTTGTTATTTGATTTAAATTGAAATTCATATATTATAGATTTAAAAATGATAAATTATTGATTTAAAAATAATATATATATAGAATACATGAAATCTTTGTCAATAATCTTTGTATTCTTGCCTAATCAATAATACGATACATCTTTGTTTATCGATAATTAATTCTTTATTTCGTATATCGAAGTCACTTTACATGTTTTGAAACCCTGACAAATATTTTAAAGCAGAATGTATGTATATAAAGCAATATCTTATTGCAAATTCTTTTTTAAGAATGACAATGCTTTTGACAAAAACCTATTTACGCCCTTAAATTTTTTTTAAAAAAAGGGAAAAAATGAAATCTACTATTACAAAGTTCAAATTATCATGTAAGAACATGAAAGAACGACAGAAAAACTGTTCTAGCATGACTCCTATTTTACAATCACCAACATTCAGTGAAGCGCTCGTTTTTGACTTATCAAAATCAACCAAGTTTTAAAGTTATTTTTTCTCGGGAAGATGTTTATTTTTTCATAAAAAAATTGGTTTTAGGCAATCATCTGAATACACATACGTCGATATATATATATATATATATATATATATAAACCTTACGTCGCTGTTTCGCTTTCATTCCTATTCTCTGCTCTGTGCTTCTTCGGATGATAACTTCTTATGATCCTGTGTGACGATGGTATTGGCTGGAATTGTGCCGATGTGTAGGTTGAATTCCACCAAGGATCGAACCTGCGATGTTTGGGTTTGAAGTCCAGTAGCTTATCCATTCGACAGAAGCAATAGCTCAAATATACGGCTGTTACTGACTTATTAAGATGTCACCACAATACTTCCCTACCAGTTAGTCTGTAGAGAAGGAATGATTTTTATAGCGCCAAGCGTTATGGCGAGCGAATAGAATGTTTCGGTGTCGTTAAGCGTTATGGCGAGGGAAGACAGTTGCTGCTGCGTTAAGTGAATCTGACGACTTTGATTGCTGCGTCAAGTGAGTCAGACGATTTTGTGTTGGTTGCGTTTGCTGCGGGTAAGTGGCGCCATGACAACTGTTTTGAACTTTCATAGTTCGAGGGCACCAGTGTTGCTTTTTGGCGATAGCTGAGATCAAACTTGGGTCCTTATGGATGACATTCAGATAACATGACCACACTACTAAAAGTGATCACTCAGTCTTGAGGATGTTATCTGGCTTATTAACACTGCACCTACCTTTTATTGGCCAAAAAACCAACCTGGCCAAAATTGACCAACATTTGCGCCAAGTTATAACTTTTTGTTGGCGTAATAATCTTTAATTGTGATAATTATTCTTGTGATAATTCTCTTGTGATAATTATCTTTATAATTTTCTAATAAAATTGAAAGTGAAGAACTGATGCTCAAAAACGATAAATCACCTATTTTCTTCTCATGGGTTTTAAGCCTTCAAAACCCCCAAATCAAAATTACATCATGTTCTCACATGATAAATAAAATTACTATTTTATGCTCCAGGAACTCTTGCGTTTCTTTTAAAGAAACTTCTCATCATTTACAATGTAATGGGTAATGGTTATTCAACATTCATTCTCTTCTGAAATGCTCCAAAATTTACCTACTTTGAAGTCGGCTTCTAAGTACTATCCTTTGTTCAAAGCATTAGTAAATTTTCATTTCATAAGCATTCCATTTTTAATGCAAGACAATATTATCTAGAATATTCCCAAATGTTTATATTTATTTGGTTTAATTCAGTTACAAAACTATTCTGTTTTTAAAATTGATACTATTAATACTTATCCTTTGATCACTAGAGCAACGTATAAATCCTCACAATCTTTTCAAATCAGTTTAAGTAGTTTTTATTGAGAATGATTTTTAGGTGATCATCATACCCCAGTTTATGAGTTAAAACTTATTTCAAAGAATTTCGAGCAAATTTATCTTATTTATTTATTTGCTTGGGCAATAAAAGATAACAAAAAAGTTTTAAAAAGCTGTCAAAAGATTAATAGAGGAAAATGTAGATGACGACAGAAAAAAAAATCATGACAAGCTTAGACAAATTTTATTTTCCTTAAAACGAAATGAAGTTGCAACAGTCGTTATCACAAGTAAAAATCATTGGTTGTTTATACTGAACCGCCACTTACCAAATATTTATTAAAAAGTTATAAAGCTCCTTTTTGAAAATATTTGCTTTAATTTTCTCTTTTATATCGATGCGCTTACCGATATTTATAATTGTTTTTTAGGACTGCAAAAGTATTTTAATTTCAACTATACTTCACATATTTCTTCATCAGTGAAAGTTAGCTTTGATCGATGCGGTTTTGAAGTGAAATACTGAATAAAAATTTAATTAAAAATAATTAACCATCAAATTCTAAAACTATTAAAATATTCAATTACTACTGTGAACATAAAGTCATATTTTTAAAAAACGAATTTTCATTCAAACGTTGCTTTAACTTCAAAACACTTGCTTCAAAATAATTGTCATGAGATTACAATATGTGAAGCGACATACAAAACAGAGGATTAATTATTAATAAACAAAAATAACCTCTGTATTTAAAATATTTTATGGATAACTTTATATGAAATTAACGTTTACTTTTAATTTAACAATGTATTATTTTCAGATGCCGGCGTCCTGGCACAGGGGTAGCGTGTCTTCCCCGTGATCTGGGCGTCCCGGTTCGGACATGGTTGTTACTCTGCGTTCTGTCTGTGACGCGTGTGAATTTGCTCCCCTGTAAAAAGGGGTTGTGCAAGTGAATGAGTGTATCATCTTCATTCGAGCTAGAAGTCAGACTTCTGCCCTCTGGGTGCTCAGGGGTCTTTACCCTCAGAAGCTACTGCACCCCCTTTCCGTGGTAACACGGACACGACATCATCATCATTGTTTTCAGATTAATAATGTATGAATCTTAGCCTAAGTCTAATACAGGTGGTAACTATTAAAGATATACTCTCAATATTCAGCAAGTGTTTACAGTATACCACACTCATAATTTTTTTTGTCATTGATTGGTTTTGAACATTCAATTTTTTAAATCATAAATGTAAATTATTTTTCTTTTTTTTACAATACTTAAAAAAAAACTGAAAGTAGCACCAGACAAATTCAATAAAATTCTTTAAAAAAAATCGAAATTCTTTTCAATTGATTAATGAAAAAAAATTAAAGTATTTTAAATTTTACTGAGTGATCTAAACCTGATTTTTTAAAATCATCTTCATTAAATACAGGAACAGAATAAGCATTTTAAAGTTAATTGATACTGCTTTTTGACAAAGTCAGTATTTTTAAGCTTAAACATTGAAAAATATTTTTCGCTATTCAAAATTAAAAAGAAATAGCTTTAATAAAATAACTCATCATCTAAAATTTCATCTGAATTATAATTTACTCCTGTGCATATTCTCCAATTAAAAATTTTATTCTCTTTGTTTTATTTAATTTGTCGATAAATTTAAAAAAATAAAATGACGTCAGGAAAATAACACCACTAATGAAACTATGAAATAAATAAAAGATATCTGCCTAAAACTTTCGCTTTTTTCCTTTCTAATGAATTTTAATTAACTTCAAAATTGTATTCAGATCTGATGAATAAGAAATTATTATTTTTAGTTGTTATTTTATCTAATTAACTAAACCTATTTTTATAAATCCGAATTTTAAAATTAATTACCATTTTCTTAAAATAAAGATTTCCCCGGCTTATTCATTGCACAACATACCGATGATATTCTTAAGTAATGAAGAAAAATAATCCGCTTCCCCTGATCTTTTATTTAATCTTTTCCCAGCTTAACTCCACACGTGGGAGTTTCCGTCTTTTCATTAAAATTAAAAAATATGTTATTAAAGAAAAAAAGTTATAGAAAAAGAAAAAAAATTATAGAAAAAAAAATGATGTTAAATCCTATATTTTCATGATGGCTTTTGTAATTAATAAATGCGTTTTTGCAGTACTTTACATTGGCAAAATATTTGTATACATTATTACTAATACTTTGTATATCATAAGATAATGAAAATAGTGTATATATCATTTATTTCGATTATTTATTATTAAATAATTCTATTTATGTATTTTACTTTAATTATTATTCCAAGTTTATTGTAAATTTTCTTTGCTATAGTCTATCGTTAACTAATATATAAATTATAATTTTAGAGGAACAGAAAGATAGATTTTACATAAAATAGTCTTTTACGGAAGTTGTTTATTGTTAACTTTAAAAAATATCATTTAATTCTATATAATTTTTTCTATCCTGTTTCCACCCTTGGGAATTCCCCTCTTTTAGTTAAAATTAAGAAATATGTTACTAAAAAAATAACAAGAAAAAATTTACGTAAAAAATAGTGTTTAATGCTGTATTTTTAGTATAGCTTTTGTAATTAATAAATGTAGTTTTTAATACCTTAAATCGAAAAATATTTGTATATCTTATAAGTGAATGTAATAAAAATAATGTGTATATTTTGTACATTAATTTCGAATTATATATTTTACTTAAAGTATTATTTCAAGATTGTTACAAATTTTCTTTGCTACATCTGCAGTTAACTGACGTACAAATTTTAGTTTCAGAGGAACGTAAAAAAGATTTTACATAAAATAGACTTTTACCGTTAAAGCTCTATTCTGTTAAAATTAAATAAATAAATATCTTTTATGATCTTTTTTGTTATGATCAAAGTAATGATTATTTTATTCTGTAAAACATTTTAATAGAAAATTTCTGTAAAATAAGAAAATAAAGGAATAAAAATCTAATTCTAATCATAATTCTATACATTTCTGTTGTCAAAATCAATATCAAATTTTACTAAGTACACTATTTACAGTATTCTAAATTAGCATAATCAATTTATGCTAAACTTAATTCGTTGTTTAAAATTTAAGCTAAAAGGAAAAAAGCCTATATAAATACTCAATATGCTTAAATATGTAACATACACTTTTTTTATATCTTGTGGAGGGACGAGATTCTTTATTACTTCATTATGAGGTAGATGAAAATAACAGCCGAGTATCAGAAACAGTTATTTTATAATTAAATAACCACATTTCATTAGACAGAACAAACATGAAAATATACTAAACTCAAAATTAACCCTATAATGAATCTCCAAGAAGAATCATAGGGCCGCGGTGGCCCGGTGGTAAAGTCTCGGCTTCGGAACCGGAGGGTTTCAGGTTCGAGACTCGATTCCACCGAAGAACCGTCGTGTGAGGGGGTCTGTTGCACGTTAAATCTGTCAGGCCAAATGTCCTCCTGCTGGTGTGGCGTGGTGTGGAGAGGGGATGCAGTTCAGGTGTCGTCCTCGTCATCTGACCGTGGTTCAAAATTACGAGGTCCGTCCCAAAATAGCCCTCGCGTTGCTTTAAACGGGACGTTAATATAACTAAACTAAACTAACCAAGAAGAATCATGGGAAATATGCTTTGACATTATTAATGTACCGCCATCTGTTGTATGAAAAAAGAAAGTAATAGTAACCGCGTATTAATAAATCGCACAAATTAACTTCGGCCAGCTAAATTGATTTTAAACGCACTGAGAATTCAAGGGCAATATTATTTTACAAATTATTAACCAGGAGTATTTTTAAAAATTACCAGAATTTCATAAAATTTTATATTATTTATGTTGTCAAGCTTAAATTATGACAATTCAAGATGTCATTTTGATATCAGATATTGGAATGCTTAGAAGCTTCATTAACTGTAAAATTGCAAATCTCAGTAAATGTTCGTATTTTGGGTATGTTAAATTTTAATTTTAATAGCCCATTAGAAGATTAAATCGTTTTTGAGGAGAAAGAAGAAGAAAGCGATGGTTTCGTATAGGTTTTCTAATGATTAATATTAATTTTTTCATTAAGACAACATTATTGGAATTAATTCCTATTTGTCTTGAAATAATTTTTTAAAACTTAAATAGATGTTAATAAGATGTTTTGAAAGAGATGCATTTTGCAGAATACTTTCATAACTCATACAGAAATCAGAAAATTTAATTTATATTATAAGATAAAATGTAAGGAATAGAATATAAAATGTAAAGAATAGAAATGTGCATCTGGAGGACCGTGATGGCTTAGTAAGATCTCAGGTTCATAATCGGATGATTAAAGTTCGAGACTCTAAGAACTGTCGTGTAAAAGGTTCTGGTTCATATTAAATTCCTTCGGGGCCGAACATTCTACCGATGATGTGGTATGGAAGTTTGGAATGGACATGCCATCTCAGGCGTCATGCCCTTCCTGTGACCGCAGTTCAATATTATGAAGTCTATCGCAAAATAGTCCTAGTGTTGTTTAAAAAAAACAGAAAAAGAAACGTTAATGTAACTAAATTAAACTAAAAACTGTGCATTTATTACGTTATTAAATAGAGGATAAACTCGTTGAGAATTTGTAGAGAGGCTGTTTTCTTAATTAGTCATCCTAGATGATGCTTTACTCGGCCTATCGCAGATCCACCTCGTTTCATAAATTATACAAATTATGTCAAAAGGATTTCTTGTATCGTAGGGGAAATTCTATTTCCATTTCTAACTTAGAGAAGAACCAATATTTTTCTATTTTCACTTATTCCTGAATTAACTTTGAAAGTTAATCTGGAATTCAGAATGTTGAGTATATAATAACTACTAGTACATAGTTCACAATAATCGGTGAATAAAAGGTTAGTGGAATGAATGGAATTCCTAATATACCCAAGAAAGGTTTCCTAAACCAATACTCCCTAATTAAGTTTCCAAATACATCCAAATAACTGTTTCTAATAATAGTGTCTCCTAATATACGCAATCATTGTTTTTAACCATTAGAGATAGGATTAGGCTTCTAATTACAATAGGGAATCTGGATGGCTTTTAGTTGGCCTTAAATAGCATAAATTATTAGAAATGTTAATTATTGTGTCAACAAAGATATTCTGAAAAAATTATTCAATACAAACTTAAACTTCAGTCCCTATTTTCAATTTGTTATATTTATTATATCCTTCACATATTTGAATTTAAAAGATCCCATTCTTCCATAACGAAATTGACGAGATACAATGATGAAATTCAAATTTCATAACTCAGTCAATTTTAGTCGTAAAAGAATTGATCAAAAATTCTACTGAATCAAAAATTCTAGAGTGTTAAGGATACTTAAAAAATATGGTTAATAGAATTGAGAAATTATATTAAATTCAGATTTATTAGTTTAACATTATATTTACTGAACGAGAAAATTCAAAATATTATTCCTTATATCAACTGAAGCATTTTTTAGATGCTAGATTTATCCAGAAAAATATTTTTATTAATTTCTTATAATGTCTTCTAATTGAAACTGTAATATTTTAATGTCAATAATCACTTTGGCTTGTATATAGAAACGAAAGAATTAATATTCACGTAATGAAATATTAAGAACAATATTTCTTCGAATTTTTTTTAAACATTGGCTCAAATAACATAAAACAGAACTTTTAACGAAATTTAAAACATTTTTTTTAAAGAATCACTGGAATGGTTTCTAAATTAGTTAATGCACAATGATTATAATTGGCCCCATGAATAAATGTTATAATAAAAATTATATATATATATATATATATATATATATAAAGGTTTTGTTTTTATAATTATTAAATATCTGAATTTTCAGTCTTGTCTATTTACCCATTTAACAAAATTTTCTAATCATTTTCTAGACAGGAAATGTAAACAGAGATTCGAGTTCTCGAAAAGTTCGAGACAGAAAATAACAAAATTCGTACATGCCGCTGAAATTTAAACACCGATACATTAGTGATTATTTCAGTCTGCGTTTGAACATGTTGAATACATTTCAAAACTCCATTTGGATTTAAGTTCGCAATTAGTAAATCCTCCAACTTTCGTTCCATTTTCAATACCCATGTGTGCATAAAATTTCTAGAAGCTCATTACCTTTTAACGAAACTCCAGATCTGTATTTTTATTTCTAATCTGAAATAATATTATTGGAAGGTTTCAAACTTTAATGATGGATTCGTGATATGGCCATTTTATGCAAACATCTTTGATTTCTACTCTGCACTATAAACAGTCATAAAGAACGCGTTCAAATAAGATATGTAAATAATGAGATTAAAGTAATTGTTTTCAGAATATTGACAAATGTAATGATTTAAATAAATCTAATGAAATTCGTAGAGTAATATTAGAGAAAACAGTTGCAATGGTCTCTTCGAAAAAAGTTTCGCATTTTCTCTAATAAAAATATTGTCCTATTTGGAAGAAAATGACTAATGCTATTTTTTCTGTAGAATCCCTTGAGAGTTATGCGCTTTGTCGTTGGATAAAGAAAATTCCACATGTATTTGAGACGTCCTTTTATCAACCTATAGTAACCAGAAATGTAATCTTTCCTGCAAAATTGTTCATTAAATTTCACTTGAACATTTTATTGCATTTTTGAGTTATCATTTTTATATGCATGCGAAAGTACAGACAAACAATAGGTTATTATTTTTACAGATTTTGTTCAGAATATAATAGTTATTTAAACCTTAGATTCTTTTTTTGTTCGTGTCAATTTTTATTATTCTAGTTCTTTAAGTGTTTTGATTATAATATATGATAGTAGTCGAACAGCCAGATGCGTAGACTTCCTCTAAATGGATTTCAGTCAAAATTTGATAGAAATTTACAAATGTGGTGTAAAGTTCCCAAATAGATTTCTGGTTGCTTGAGGTCTCCCCGAAACTTTCTCGCATATTCTTCAATATTTATGCATCATCTTACCCTCGCATAAAATTGTTGATCTTGTTAATGACACGAATGTGTTTCACTGCAAACTATAATCATGGAATATAGACCTTGGTTTGAATCTAGAGATTTTTGCAGAATATCTAATGCGAAATGTATTTTGACCGTTTGAAAACCAAATTTCAAATGAAATTGCAGCCAAAGCCTAAAGATTATATTACAAATTTCATTAAATTATGAATTATGCCATTATGCTTACAAATTATCGCGTTTGTGTATCTGCGAAAGTACAGATGGATTTACTGTCAATCTTAAGACAAATTTGGCTCAAAATTTCCAAAGAATTATATTTTAGGTGCCAAACCTATGTACCGAAATTTTTCGAATTCTTGGAGATTTGCATTAATCGAAATTACTAGGCCAACTTACTTATTCTGAATGTACTTGTTTGATAGAAATATGAAAAATTCATAATAAGTCTATGTGCCAAATTTCATCCGTTTAGCTCAGAGCATAATATTTGAGCTATTTCATTCTCAGATAAATTGATGGATTAACAGAATAATAGACATACAGAATGACAAAAATGTGTTTTTCAGACTCAGGAAGGTGTGAAAAGTGAAAATTCGTTATAGCCTAGCTCATTTTTTTATGGTTGAGTAATTGTTTTCTTGTACATTGTAAGTACTTGTACTTGGTTTTTTTTGTACAGTAAAAAAATATCATATGGATTTCACAACTCTTCAACAACAAAAAAAGCAATTAACAGCAAAGAAATTAAATTTTCTGAAACCTCAGGGTAATTAAAACACTAACCACACTCTTTATGATTACTTTAATTCCATATTATCCAAGTACAAATATTCATGGCATTTATCAGCCATAGTTTTTTTAACAGACACCTTTAACTTTAAACTTTTAAAAGGCTTAAGGTCCAATACACAATAGTTTTGATTGAAAATCAAATTTTTATTTCGCCTTTAGCTCATATCAATCTGATTTGAAGCTACTTAATCTGATTTCATTCTTAACTTGTCAGTTGCTCCTCCCTTTCCAACTTTCACCCTTGTCTGCCATCATTTTCATTCAGATATTTAACAAATGGGTAAAAGTTTCCAAAACCTCGTTAAGACGTTCCATTGACATGTTTGCCCCCTTTTCTCCTTTATCTTCCAAGGGGTTGGAATTTCCCTGGGAGGGTCTCAAAATCCACTGGAAATATTTAACGACGCGTGGAAGATGGACGCCCTCGGTGAAACAATATCTTATTTCCTACGAAACAGTTGCTACGGCCGGTAGCTGCAGCGAAGATTTAAATTAGATCACATGTCGACACGGATTGTCACGCAGAAGTGGATCCTCGTTGTGTGTTTCCAAATCTAGAAACCGTTTTCCAGAGAGGTGGGCAGAACAAATAAGGGGGTGGAGGGTTTGGATTGGGAGGAAATCTTCTCTTCAGGCGAGAGCAGGAAGACATGCAGATTTAGAACGAGCTAGAAATTTGGTATCTGGGAAGGAGTGACGAGCCTAGGGGTGGAGAAGGGAAGGTTAGGGAGAAAACATGGAAGAGTGACGATGAGCAAATTGAAAGTAAATCGATCGCGCAATCTGAAGTGAGATTTAAGGAGCTGAAGCAAAATCCAGGTGTCAGGATTTTGATTTGTTAGAAACATTGAAAATTGGTTTGAATGAAGTTTCAGTTCCAAAAGAAGGTCATTTGTTGGTTGTTATTTCGTGTGATGCCGTTTCAAGCAAAATTTCAAAAGCATCGAGGAATAAAAAGGAAAATTCTTTTCTTGGAGAAAAACAGCTAAAATAGATTCAAAGTTGCATGTTGATTAATCCAAAAATGAAATAAGCATTTATTTGCCATAAAAACCTATTTTCATGAAAAGGGTATGCTCTAATTATGTTCTACTACTTTATTGAATCTTTGAAGTGTCTATTTACCCACTAGTTATAGTGTATATCAAATAGTAGAAAGGTAAATAAAATCCTACATATTATGTATAGCATACATGGGAAACATTTAACATTGAATGGAATGAAATGCAAAATTTATAATGACATACAAAATTATTTTAATTTAAAATAAAATACAGAATAATACATACCTATAGCGTGACTAATTTTAAAGTTTTTTTTAAACAGCTTAAGAAAGAAATTATCCTGCAGTAAAAATCGAATCATCTGGTCATTTTTTTGTTTGACATATAGTATGAATAATATAAACAAAAAAGACCTACATGTGCAATTTTTGAATTTCAGATTTCTTATTAAGTCCTTGTTCATAATTTTCCAGAATTTGTTTAATACTATATAACATTTAAATTGCCCATTTCTCATACGCTAGAGGAAAAAAATTTCAATATTGATTTGGAGAAAGAAATCTAACTAACCAAGAAATTTGACTTAGAAGATGACTTAGCATTGTAAGCTTTGTATCAAGATAATTAATTAATTTAAAACATTAATTTACCAAAATTAAAATTTCCCGATGTACGCTTTTTTAGAAATAAAGTCATAATATTTCCCTATTTTATTCCCTACTTAAGTGTAAAATATACTGATTGTTAATGCTCTCCAACCTCAAGAGGATTGCTTCGCTTATTTTCATAAACAAACTGCGTTCTAGCTCAGTTATTGTTAAATAATAATAATAATAATGGTTGAACTTAGTTCAGTCCTGAATTTAAATCAGAACTGAATTAAGTTTTTGAGAGAATTAAGAACTGAAGTAAAAAATGTATTATGTTAATTTGAAAAATGTCTCTTAATTGTTATTTGTAAGTATTTAGAAAACGAATGCAATAACAGTAAAAATCATGGAAGTGCAAAATAAAAGGAATAAAAGATTTAAGATTATTTAAAGAAAATTTTGTTATAAACTATTTAGACTTAAAGGAAAAGGACTTATTTTGTGATATCTTAGCACTAATATAATAAAAAACCAATTTTGTGGATTAAATAAATTTATTGTAAAATTAATTTCAAGTATTTCAAATTGTATGAATTGTTAATTACTCGTAGTTTGCATCCATTACTGAGAACTAAATAATCTAATTTCTAAAATTAAAATTTTCTGTTAACAGATATTTATATATGAAATTGTTAGAAAGTAAAAGTACGTAATTCAAGATGTTCAAGAATCAACATTGAATTTCATATTTTCCCTATTTCGATAAAATATATTTCATAAAATTTAATCTACATTATGTTAATAAAATTATAATAATTGTTGAAGTTCATGAGTATTAATAAAATTAATGTATTTATATCAATCAACTATAATAAATGCATAATATCATAAAAATTCGCCATACTATTTTCTCACATCCATGATGGGTGGTGCCGTTGGAAGCCGAATTTCTTTTCTCTTTTTAAATCCCGAGATCTTTCTAATTTCACCATCTTTACTGTCGATACGAAGTTCTTCATCATGTCAACAACAGATAAGTTTCAAGAAATCTGATCTTTTATAGTCCATAAGCTCATTTTATCTCATGTTGGAGAAGTAAAAAATGTAAAGTAACTGAGATCTCGGGATTTACTCTTTGAAGTATCTAGTACTCTAAGTAAATTATTAAGCCTCAACTCTAAGCATATTATCTGCATTAGGAAATATTATAGTCAACGTTTCTGCAAATAGGAATCTGATTTTTTCACACTGAGTAATATCCGAACGTGTACTCAAAAACCATATAATTTCTGAACTTGTAAATGAATTGTCTGATCAAAAAGTTTGAGCAGCTTGTCGTATTCACATCAGAGGTGATGGTAAATTAATCCCTACATAACATGACGTTTTAACGTTTTCCACTACGGAATTACTAAAGTCAATAAAGGCAGATTATTTAAGATGCCCTATCAAACCTTATATTCCTAATCCAGTCAGATCTTTAAGTGTCAAAGATTCTGACACTCGCAGCAAGTTAACCGCAAAAATTTGTGCCAAATGCTCCGTGAATGACGATTATTCAGAATGTATCTCAGAAGAAATTTAATGTCGGAATTGCGAAGGTGCTTACCCAGCCTTTTCAAGGTCTTATTCCTTGGACTTAAGAAAAGAAGTTATGACTCTTTAAATGAAGAGGAATAGTTCGTTTGCAGAAGCCAGAAAAATAATTACTGATCGCACTCCCAGACCAGAATTTCATATTAATCAGTTATTAAACAAAGTACACATTGCAGATATATTTCTAACCTAAATAATACGGAAACCGGAATTCATCCCATTCAAATGCATCCAGGACACCTGTACCGTCCAACTCATCATAATCTATAAGAGTTCCATCTATCAGAGTGAAAATTTCTTCTGATGCTTCGTCTTTAAAATATATACCATCTTTTCCAACAAAAAGCAAGGTAATGAAGTAAAAAAAACAACAAAACCTGAACGAGTAAAGGAAATCAAAGAAACTAAAAAAAGCCCTTCTTGCCGCTTTAAAAGATGATAAACTTTAAAAAAACCAGCTAAAACTTTAAGATGATTTTTTGAAAAAAAAAATGGGAAAAACAGTGGACGCAAAAAATGCTGCTTCAATTACCAACATTCATCCATCAGATGACAGCATTCTGTCCTCAGTTAGTGAAAGTGTTACTTCATTACAATCTTCTAAAAACTCTTATGCTTTGTGTTTAAAATTATTATTATTGTTGTTGTTATTTGAATGGTGAATATTGTCTCTTGGAACTGCCGTGGAATTAAGAATAAGATTTCAGACATTAAGGGCATCATCAATATACACCAACTTCCATTATTGCTTTCCAGGAAACCTATCTAAAGCATAAAGACCCAATTCCATTAAATCATAATGAACCTGTACAAGAAAATGATACAGGCGATAAAAATTCGAGTTGGGTAGCTTTTCTGATCTGGAGCTCCTTTCCCTCATCTCTTCTAGCATTAAATACTCCTTTGCAGGCAATAGCCGTTCAAATCCATACCCATTCTTTATTCACAATCTGTAGTCTATATCTTCCACCAAACGCACCAGTTGATCAAAATAATCTGAATAATCTTATTTCCCAGTTTTCTGAACCATTTATCATCCTTGGTGATATGAATGGACATTGCCCACTTTGGGGTAATACTGATACAAATAAGCGGGACAAATAAATTAAAAAAATATTAAATGATTAGTTTACACCGGCTTAACAATGATGAACATACTTACACGAGCCGACTAGTACTTTTCACTCTGTAGATCTTGCAATATGTACTCCAACCCTTCTGCCTAACCTTACTCTCCATGTTACCAATAATATGCATAATAGCGATAATTTTCCATTAATTATTTCTGATAATGGACAAACTCCCTTCAACTCATCTTACACCAAAATATAATTTTAAAACAGCAAATTGGTCTGAATTTCAGTTAAGGGCTATTATAACGAAAGAAATGATCCCTAACAATAGCATAGATACTGCTATCAAAAATGTCACTGAAGTGTTAATTGCTGCAGCTGATAATTAAATTCCTGAAAGCTCCAATACTTTAAAAAGACAAAGGAAATTATGGTGGGATGAAGATTGTCGTGAGTTACACAAGAGGCAAAGAAAAGCTTGGAATTGATTACGAAGAAACCCAACAACTGCGAAAATTAATTACAAACAAGCGATGGCCAGCTAGAGGAAAATACAACGACGAAGTAAACGGGAGTCATGAGAAGGATATATCATCAGTATTAATTCAAATATACCTAGAAAAAAACCATGGAAGGGAAAGTAAAAAAAAACCTGTGGCATTTACAAATCTAATAAAATAAGAATTCTATACAATAATGGCATTTCTGTTACATCTCTAAAAGACATTGCTAATTGCATTGTTTTTTAGAATCAGCTAAAACATCAAATAATAATTATTATTAGACTCCGTTTTCTCACCATAAATATACATCTGAAAAGCAAAAACTTAATTTTCAATCTTCTCTATATGTTCCTTACAATACAGGTTTCACTTTTCCTGAACTGAAAACATGTCTCTGGGAAATCCGGAAATCGTCTCCAGGTCCTGACAATATCAGTTACCTTATGATACATGTAAATGTATCTCTAAACATTCTACTATTTTTCTTTAACTGAATTTGTTGTGAGTACTCTTTCTCGTGATCCTGGCAGCAGGCTATTGTAATTCCTATTCTTAAATCTGGGAAAGAGCCCTCAAATCCACGTAACTACCGCCCGATTGTAGTGATTGTGTATGTAAGATCTTCGAGAAGATGTTCAACAAGTTTTTAATATATTACTTGGAAACTAACAATTTTTTTAGTCCCTTTCAAAGCGGTTTTAGAAAGGGACGTTCAACAATCGATAACTTGCTCGCCTTGAAAACAGAAATTCTAAATTCCTTTATTCGCAGACAGCATACCGTGGCTATTTATTTCGACACAAAGAAGGCTTATGACCGGGCTTTGAGATATGTCATTCTTCGTGATCTCTATGATTGCAATCTCCGTAGTAATCTACTCATATTCATTCAGAATTTATTAAAACTGTGAATTGGAGACTAACTGTCAAATTACTTTATTCAAGAACAAGATGTGTCTCAGGGCAGTGTACTTAGTGTAACGCTTTTTGCTCTAAAGAGCAATGATATTTTACAACTTCCACTCTATGTTAAAGGCTTCCTTTACGTTGATGATCTTAACATATCTTGCGCAGTGGTTGATACGACTTTTATAGAATGGCAACTCCAACTAAACGTAAATAAAATCCAACAAATGGGATACTTAATGGCTTCTCTTTTTCCACGACCAAAGCAAAATATGTACACTTTTGCAGTAAATGTTGTTTCCATCCAGACCCTGAGATTAGACTTGACGGTCAACTCATCATTGTTGTCAATGGAATTAATTTTTAGGACTAATTTTTGACAAAAAAACTCATTTTCGGCCCACATGTTTTATATTTACGAAAGAAACTTGAAAAGACTTGGAACATTTTAAAAGCTCTTTCATGTATGTCCTGGGGGACTCCAAAACATCCTGGCTTCGAATCTACAGAGCAGTTGTGCTCTCCAAGATGGATTACGTATGTGTAATATATTGTTCTGCAGGACAGAAAGTGTTTAAAAAATTAGACACTATTCATAATGTAGCTCTCAAACTTTGCCATGACGCCTTTCGTATTTCTCCTGTCGGAAGTCTGTACATTGAATGCTGCGAGCCCTCTCTCGATCAGAGACGAAAAATGCTAACTCTTCATTACTAATTAATTTTATCCCTTCCATCACACCCATTTTTTTAATTAGAAGCAAAGTCAATTCATATTTCGCTGGACTAAAATACTTAAATTCATTTACAACTTTCGACAAATCTAATATGGTCCCTGCAATTTATCTCCATCTTTTTGCTCATCATCGTGAAATATATAAACATTTCATTCCAATATTTACAGACGGTTCGAAAGGTTCTTCAAGTACTTTATTTGCTTCTATTTTTAATAATGACACCAACTCATTTCAACTTCACCCTTCATGCTCTATTTTTACTTCAAAAATCCCTGCCATCTTACATGCATTATATCATATTTCAAATAGTCCGCTTAGTAACTGTATCATTTATTCAGAATCAAAAAGTGTCTTGGAATCGTTAACACCTGTGACCTCTTCACCGTTTCTGTCACCCATTGAGTTTTAAAATACTTGAACTACATGATAATCTCACTTGCAAGGGGTTCAAAGTTCTTTTTTGCTGGATTCCTTTGCACGTTGGTGTAAAGGGAAATGAATTAGCAGACAATCTGGCGAAAACTGCTATCGTCATTTTCAAATCCCCTATTCCATTCAAAGACGTAAAAAACTCTGTTAAATCCAGTTTGCATTTAAAATGGCAAACCTAGTGGGAACTTGCAAAGGCAAATAAATTTAGAACAATAAAACAATAAATCGTATGTTGGCCTTGTTTGCCCGATAAAAAATTGACACCATTCTTACTAGATTAAGAATTGGCCACACACGGCTCACACATAAACATCTTGATAAACACATAAACATCCCGCAACTTAATGTTCAGTATGTCAGTGTCTTTTGACAGTTCACATTTTAATTGAATGTCAACAATCAATTTAAGAATGAAATTCGCTTTTATTTTTTTCGTTTGAAATCTACTTCACTTTCTGTTGCATCCAGAAATTTTATGTGGCAATCTATATTTGACAGTTTGCATTGTCATAACCGCATAGGAATTACATCCTCCCCATTCAAAAGCATATGGAATTGATTGAATGATCTAAATGCAGCGGCAACGATAAGCAGGAACTATATTTCTATCCTAATGACCGTCACCGACAAGTAGGAAGTACAACCTGTAATTGATGCAGGAAACTACTCGGGTGTGCCCCTCGGTTATGGCAGAATTATTATAAAGAGAATTATAACACAGTATCCGTTAAGTTTCAGTAACTTTAATCAATCACATAATTTTCAAAAATTGACTTAATGCCACATTTTATGAATTATTTCAAACATTTAAAAAATATGATTAATTTCGCAGAAAATTATATCCTGTGTTTTCAGAATTTAAGTTGTATTAAACAAATAAATAAACTGTTTAGTAAATAGATTGATGATTCTTTGCTTAAATAATAAATTTTTGATTACATATTTTTTTAAGATTTGTATTATAAAGGAAACATTCATCAAATACTTAGATTTACCAAAGGTTTTCATTATTTTTATTGCTTAATTCGTAAGTAATTAATAATAAAAATTATTGTTAATAGTAAGTGATCAATCTTCATACTATCCCTATCATGGAATTATAAGATTTATTTATTTATTTAAAATTAAATTATGAGTAATTAAATGAAGAGCTCCAAGAATTTAAGTAAAGAAGCTTATAAAAGCTGATAAATAACTTGTCATATATCGTTGTTTTCGAAATCCTTGCTATTTAACCGACAACTGTTATCTGAAGAGACATGTACTTGACAAGATAGATAAAGGTAGCAAACATGCATTTAAATCATTTGATACATGCAGATATATCTAATTTTTTCATTCCTTCTCAAAATTATTAATATTAAATTTAAACCGCATTACAGTTTTTCAATGTCATTTATAATTCCTTAATGCAACGAAGTTTTCTTCCTTATAACGAAATTCTCATCAATATTTCTAAACAAAATTATTAAGTGTTTGCAAGAATCAAGATTTATTAAATTTGACCTTTGAGTTGAATTTCACTAATTTTCCTTATTTACGTAAGATTAGACACAAATCTAATTATTGGTATTATAATATAAATATTTTTTTCTATGATTAAATTATTGGTACAAAAATAACTAATAAAAATGATAGAGCTGTTAAATTATTTAGTGTAAATTTTATTAACAAACTCCATAGTCAATGAATCTATCTTACTTTTCAGAAATATATTTTTCTTTTCTCTAGCTCACAACTTAAAATTCCTAATTAATGCATATAAAATAAGTTCAATTATAAGAAACCGCAAAAAACATAAATATGAAAACAAGTCAGTTTAGTGTTACACACCTTTAAAAATGTGTCTGCTAAATAGCTCTTCTAGAAATCTTAATCAAATATAAAAAAATTCTAAATCTATAAACATAAAATCTAATCAAAAAATTATAATTCCTCCTCAAAAAATGAGTCCGCTGTAATTTTCAAAAAAAAAAAAAGAAAAGAAAAGAAAGAAAGAATGAAAAGAAAAGAAAGAAAGAAAAGAAACGAAAAGGAAAGAAAATGCACATCCTATAATTATTATTAATTGCATATTCCCATTGATAATATTATTTGATTCTTATATTTAAGGATATATTTTGATTTTGTTAATAAAACTTATATTGAATAATTTAACAGTTAAATTAACGTAATTAGTTATTATAGTTTTGTATTATTACAATTTACTAAATACTTAGGATTGCGATGTATAAACATTACAAATTTCAATCATATATTAATATGATTAAATATTCTTTCAAAATTTCATTTTAAAGAAATATGTTTTTTCTAATTATCGTTTCCCCTTAAAATGTTAATGTATTAACACACATTAAAAATAATTCCAAATTTCTAACTATGCAAATAATGTAATATAACTCATATTAATATTATCACCCGAATTCATAATGAAATATACTCGGTAATTGGAGTATTTTTAAATTAATTATTCATCAATTATTAGCCAGTTAGTGTTATGTACCTTGAAAAACTAATAACGTATTCCTTTTGAAATTTCGATTTCTTAGTTATTTTATTTAATTATTTTAATAATTCTACTCTTATACTTTATAATATAAAATAAAGCTATGTGGATATTATGGATTTTAATGCATCAGTCCACTGGATTAGCTCAACCGTTTTATTTCTTGATTAACAAAGGGTGATCATGATGAGTTTTACAAGTGAGAATTCAATGATGAGGAAGGAGTTTACATTGCATAAAAAAGCAGCATTTGATGTAGTTCAAAGGATCGTTTCCACCTATGCGTGGTAGACTAGACATTTGCTGATGAATTTTTCTCAGAAAGAATTCCAGTTTCTGCCTTTTTTTAGAGGATCATGTCTTTTTGATTTCCGGTCACTCCCTCCTCGTCTGACGCAAATCTCTCCTCGGGTGAATTCTGAGCTCTGACTGCTGATTATCACCGAAATTAATTTGACACTGTACAATACTTCTAAAAATATTCAATACTCATAGTTCTAATCTATCAAATTTGATAAATTCTGCAAAACGTTAACAGCTTTCAGTTAAAAGTACTTAGTAAAATTTAAGCATAGTTTCGTTTTAAATTTGAGTTTTTGTTCTAGAAAAACTTTTTTGATTCAGAACATCTGAAATCTCAAACTTTAAAAATTTCGTTTTCTATTTTTTTTTTTTTTTTTTTTTTTTTTGCGGTTGAAGATGAGTATAAACACGAATTTATGATTACATGGAAAATGATTTTGGAAAATTCTCAGAAGAGAAACGCATTCAACAGAATTTTCCTAGAATCCTTGAAACGAAATGAAATTTCGCAACTTAAGAACCGACATTCGAGATGGATTTAAGGAAAAGGCGTTTCAATTCAAAAGCTGAAAGAGTTTCCACTCGGGAAAAATGTTGTGTCTTTTATTTCAACGAAATATATTGATTCGCAATAGGGATTTTTAGTAGGGACGATTTGATATGGTTAGTTTAATAAATGTCTTGGCCTTGTTAAGTAATACGGTTTTGAAACAAAATACTTTAATATTTGGAATGAAAGTAAATTTATAGCTCAAGTATTTTAACTGAATAATATAAAATATTACAAAAGGAATTTTATATGCGAGATTTCACATTGGTTTTACTTTGTTCACATAGTTATGTAGCATGTGCATTTTTGTAATTGCATTTTTATGATGACGATATTGCATGGTTAAACAGAATGGTGAATTTCATTCGAAGAATTAAACTAAAACATCTGAGATTTCATAAAGCAGAAAATTAAATTTCTTAAAATCAAATAATTTAATATTTTATCATTAAAGTATAGTTAGAAAGAAAGTCAATTTATAACACTAAGATTCTACTCGAATTGAATGCAGGATTTTTTATTATAAATAATATAAAATATACTATATTACAAAAGGCATTCTCGTGGTTATTCCACGCACCCTGTACGCACCCTGAATTTGTACGTCAGTCTAGTGATACAACCTGTTGTGCTGCCATTCATGAACAGCATTCAAGAAGGTGTTTTCCAACAGGATAACGCTCGCCCTCATACCGCTGTTGTAACCCAACATGCTCTACAGAGTATCGACATGTTGTCTTGGCCTGCTAGATCACCAGATCTTTCTCCAATCAAGCACATATGGGACATCATTGGACGACAACTCCAGCGTCATCCACAACCAGCATTAACCGTCCCTGGATTGACAGCCCAAGTGCAACATGCATGGAACTCCATCCCACAAACTGATATCCGACACCTGTACGACACAATGCATGCACGTTTGCATACGTGCATTCAAAATTCTGGTGGTTACACCGATTACTAATGTACCAAAATTTCACATTTGAAATGGCTCTTCTCGCCAATGGCTCTACCTGTGATCTTGAAACTTTATTTAATTAAATATGTTACCTAGACAAATGTAGTCCTAAAATTTCATTACTGTACAATATTTTTTTCTTGGTGTTGGGATTTTTTTTCCATCAGTGTATTTCAAACCAAATCCAACATGGGATTGACCATCTATATATTACCAGAAATATGAAAACGCGATAACTCCACGATAAAATTACTTAAATTCATTAAATTTGATATGAGATTTTGTGATTAGTTTAGTTTTGTACCAAATTTTTGATTCAATCCGTTAGGAAAACTGCATCTAAAAAAACAAATTCGATTTTCGGATACTATTAACGAGATGCCAAGAATTAATCGCCAAAACACTTCCCCTGAACGGCATGATAGATTCAGTAAAAACACTAAATCACAAAAAATGTTAATATTTGTAATTTTAGTATGCCAGTATCATGTAAATCATTCTCTAGGGTATCATTTTTATTGAAAAGTATGCTAGAATGTTTTCACTAGTTTTTATAAAATATAATATATTAAAGTCACATATATATCATTTAAGAATAATAGATAAAAAGTAAAAAACTACATTTAAAAAAAAAAGTCATAGTGAGACTTGTGATGTTTAGTTTAGTTATATTAATGCCTCATTTTAAAGCAATACTAGAACTATTTTGGAACGGATCGCGTAATTTTGAACCAGTTTCAGATGACAAGGAAGACAGCTGAATTGGCATCTCCCCTTCCTAACTTCTCGACTAAACCAGTGGGTGGACGCTTGACCCAGACAAATTTAGACCTGTACCAAACAAGCTTATATGACGGTACTTCGATGGAATCGGTTCTCTAACCTAAAACTCTGTGTTTCTGCAACCGAGACCTTACCAAAAACCCGCCGTAACCGTTTCCACGATGTAATTAAATTTTTCAGAATGGAATTGTAATCACAGGAGAAACACCCAGCTTTAGAGAAGCTATATTTCAAATTCATAGCAATTCACTTTTAGTAATTTAAATTCATAGCAGTACATTTTTAGTAATTTAAATTCATAGAAATACACTTTTAGTCATTCAAATTCATAACAATACATTTTTAGAGATTCAAATTCATAGCAATAGACTTTCAGTAATTCAAATTCATAGCAGTACATTTTTAGTAAATTAAATTCATAGAAATACACTTTTAGTCATTCAAATTCATAACAGTACATTTTTAGAGATTTAAATTCATATAAATACATGTGTAGTAATTCAAGTTCATAGCAGTACACTTTTAATCATTATACTAAAGAATTTAAAATTTTGGCTAGTAATTATAATGTATATTATAATTATTTGAGTATATTTGCCTCCATTAAATTTCTAACTCTTAATTATTAGTATAAAAATATCCAGAAGCCATGAGACTTTTTTATTTTGTAACATTGTAAATACACATGATTAAATATAATAAATAATTTATATTATAAATAAAAAAATATTTCCTCTATTTACGATCTAAAGAAAAGGTAAAAAAGTTTCCAGCTCATCAGCGTTTATGAAGATTGAAATAAAAAGAATGACTGGGAGAAAGTGTCATTACTAATAATAATGCAGATAAAAAATATTGCCCTTCGTTTTAAAAGTATTTATTACTTTTTAAATTCCCGAGTTTACAATCATTTGCATTTTGAGCTACATTCTTTCAACGATTTTGGAATTTCTTTCTGAATTGTTAATGACTTTCTCATGCACTCATAAATATTTTAAGACTAGATGGACTTTCTTCTACCTTTTTGCATTTTTATTTTAACGATTTTCTAAAATCCTTTATAAGTTGAAAAAGATATTAGACAAAAGTCAAGAGTTGCCAGATTTTAGTCTAGAAATTGCTTTTTAAACAAGTTAATTTCAAATCCACATTCGTTATAAAATCCATTGAATATTATATATATATACACTGATGGAAAAAAATTCCAACACCAAGAAAAAATTACTGTACAGTAATGAAATTTTAGGAATACATTTGTCTAGGTAACATATTTAATTGATTAAAGTTTCAAGATCACAGGTAGAGATATTGGCGAGAAGAGCCATTTCAAATGTGAAACGTTGGTACATTAGTAACCGGTGTAATCGCCAGAATTTTGAATGCAAGTATGCAAACGTGCATGCATTGTGTCGTACAGGTGTCGGATATCAGTTTGTGGGATGGAGTTCCATTCCTGTTGCACTTGGGCGGTCAATGCAGGGACGGTTAATGCTGGTTGTGGATGACACTGGAGTTGTCGTCCAATGATGTCCCATACGTGCTCGATTGGAGAAAGATCTGGTGATCTAGCGGGCCAAGGCAACCTGTCGACACTCTGTAGAGCATGTTGGGTTACAACAGCGGTATGAGGGCTAGCGTTATCCTGTTGGAAAACACCCCCTTGAATGCTGTTCATGAATGGCAGTACAACAGGCTGTATCACAAGACTGAAGTACAAAATTTGCAGTCAGGGTGCGTGGGATAACCACGAGAGTGCTCATGCTGTCATACGAAATTGCTCTCCAAACCATAACTCCAGGAGAAGGCCCTGTGTGTCTAGGCCGCAGACAGGTCACTAGCAGGCGTTCACCTGGCCTCCTTCTAACCAACAAACGGCTATCACTGCGACCAAGGCAGAACCGGTTTTCATCAGAAAATACAACAGATCTCCACTCCGTCCTTCAATGAGATCTAGCTTGACACCACTCACGTCGAAAACGGCAGTGGTTTGGAGTCAGTGGAATGCACTGTACAGGGCGTCTGGCTTGTCCTTGAAGTAACCGATTTGTCACAGTTCGTTGTGTCACTGTGGTGCCAACTGCAGCTCGAATTTCAGCTGCAGAAGCAGTACGATTAGCCACAGCCATACGCCGAATACGACGGTCTTCCCTCTCAGTAGTACCACGTGGCCGCCCGGAACCTGGTCGTCTTGAGGCAGTATCTTCCCTTGACCACTGCCGCCAATACTCATGCATAGTGGATACATTCCTGCCAAGTCTTTCAGCAATATCGCGGAAAGAAAACCCACCTTCTCGTAGCCCTACAACACGACCTCGTTCAAACTCAGTGAACTGTTGATAATGGCTTCTTCGTCTTCTCAGAGGCATCCTTGACTAACATTAACCCACTACGTCAAATCTCAACTGTAAATAATGATCACGAACCTTACAGCGCTTATTTAAAGCAAACATTTGCATGTTCATAGCGTCGCTACTAGCGCCACACTTACGCGCGTAGCTCGAAATTTGAATTGACGTCATCTTTCAGATGTATAAACACGCCTACCAAATTTCGTTTATCTAGCACATCTCCTTCCTAGTGTTGGGATTTTTTTTCCATCAGTGTATGATAGGTCTCTAGACTAAAGATATTGATTCCGATTAACTAAAAAAAAATAATTGAATTTTACCTGTATAGGTATCTTCAGTTTTTTTTAATTACCGTATTAAATTTTATTCCAATAACCGGATTATGTTCATCTGAACAACTGTATTATATTCAAATTATATTCGAACGACTTCCGCTGAAAGGATATGCTTAAAAGTTTAATTGAAGTCTATGAATTTAATGTAATACTGTACGCCATATTCCAATAAATCAAAGTTTTTTTAATTATATTTGTCACAAACAGACAGATGGACACTTTCCAAAAAAGTATTTTTCGAACTCAGGGATGTCTGAAACGTAGAGATTCATCAAAATCTCGAGTTCGAATTATTTTTTACTATTACTATTCTTTTTCTATACTACATATAAGCTAAAGTAAAAGTTGACTGTACATATAGGCAATGCTAATAAAGCTATCGTATAAGTTTCATATTTAATATCTTCAAAAGGATGAATTAAATTAGATTTTTTTTAAAAATACTATGAAAAAATTAGAATTTTTAAAGATTCAATTTCGATAACAATTAGTGTAACTGTAAATTTAAATGCATTGTATATTAGGAAATTCCTTATCGAATTGATAGGAGATTCTATTGGGTTGTTCGGAAAGTCATTTCGTATTTTTTTGTCAAAATGAAAAGAAATTTTCGTTTAATGAATAAATTATTTATTAAATTATAAAATTGCCATTCTGGTCTAATACCTTTTGCCATATTTTTGGTAGTAACATGATTACACGCTCATAAAAGTTTTGGTCTTTGCTGTAAAAAAAACTGATCGAGGTGGTTTTTGGCCTCCTCATTTGAAGGAAAAATTTTGCAAATCAGTTCTGGTACTGATGTACTGTTAACATATCTTCTCCACACATATTGGCTAATTTATTTCTGGCTTGAACAGCATTTTTACCTTTTATAGCAAAAAAGAAAAAAACGACGAAAATGCTGTTTATTGCTCTCCATATTGAAAAGGGCACCATCCAAAAACTACTGCGAAGAATCAGCTGCACTTTTTCACACTCAAGCCTTGCTATATCAGCTCTTAAAACATAAAATGATTTTGCGGTTTAAGTATGAAATTGGGTGCGAAAAATGCAATTAAATCCTTTGTCAGGAAAAAACGAAATTACTTTCCGAACAACCTAATATAATATCAATTATAAAACGATGATTTTCACATGTCCTTAACGAACATCGTCTTTCAACTAATTATCTCATGAAATCGATAACCGATTATAATTTACTAAAACTCATTATAAGCTTTATTTATTTTTCACTCATTATAGGCTTTATTTTAGTCTTAAAAAATCAATTACATTTTAAAGATGAATTTTAACTAAGACATTGATTAATAAATGATTGATTATTACAATAACATTTTTCTATAACTTAAGATAGTTAACTATATCTAAGAAGGTTCTCCTTTTGAAAAATAAACTTGTTGAAAGAGATTTATCTTTGAACTAATTAATCTTCCATAAAAAATCTATGATAAAATATTTATTAATAAATAGTTCGTTCTTATTGCGAGAAAGTTGCCTTTCACCTGATTATATTAGCTACATAATCACTCACTCATATTTAAGGAAATTTGCTTTCACATGAAAGTTAATTTACTTAACTAGAATCATCTCTGAAACGAATGGGTTAAACTAATTTCAATATAAATATAGCAATTGTAAGTAAATTCACTGATAGGTTAATTTGCTAATTCCCATCTTAAATTAATCGCTAACATTAAATCAAGAAGACTTGGTTTTAAAGGAGAATGTTTTTTTAACTAGAATTTTCTATTGACTCAAATAATCAAATGTTAATAAAAATTTATGGTGAAACAAAAATCATTACATTAACTGACACATTCCAATATCTAACTTGCGAAATAATTCGCTTTAATTTAAAAGCACTTATTGCACATAAAAATAAGTTTATTTAACTAGAATTATCACTGAAATGAATGGATCAAAAATATTTCATTATAAATCTACGGCGAAGACAGTTATAAGTATACTCTCCTCTACATTAATTTGCTTACTTCCATTATAGTTAAATTTAAATGAGTAGGTTTTAAATAAAAGTATTTTTTAAAAAAATAGAACAATTTATTAACTGAAAGAATCAAATAATTATAAAAAATTATGGGGACAAATCATTACGTTGAAGTATACATTACAATATCTGTCTTAAGAATTAACTGATCCCCCTCTCTAATTTTTATATAAACTTTAATTTATTTAACTAGATTTCTTTTGACTCAAAAAATCAAATATTTAAAAAAATCTATGGTGAAACAAAAATTATTACATTAAATAATACATTAAGATATGTGTCTTATCGATTCATTGATCATCCACTTTAAGTTAAGGAAAATAAACATGAGTTTACTTAATTAGAATTATCTCTGAAACGTGTGGATCAAATAATTTTAGTATAAATCTACGGCAAAGACAATTACCAATAAACTATCGTTGCGATAAATATCTTCATTAATTTAAGATTTATTCTTAAATAAAAAAAATAAATTTATTTAATTAGAATTATCTCGAAACCGAATAAATCGAATTATCTCGAAACCGAATAAATCGAATTATCTCGAAACCGAATTTTCATACAAATGAAATCGAATTTTCTACGATAATAAACAATTCACCAGAATGACCTACCTCATATTCGAATTGTTATTCTTCATTTTTCAATCTCCAACCACAATTTAAGAAACTGATTTTTTATAATTTTAAATAAAATGCAATTCATTTCTTTCTTTACTTGAAACCTAACCACATCTGCAAAAATTTTCTCATTCCATTTCCTCTTTGGCATTTATCTGATCATTAATCATGTTCGAAAGAGAGGTCTTCCTTTTGAGAATGCACCCATGAATGCTTTGAGAATTATGCTCACCCATTTATTGAAAGATAATTGCTGGGCAACCTTTTATAGTTTTCTGAATAGTTCTCTCCTTTTAATATGCTGCTTTAATGAAAAGAGTTTGAAAAGCTCGGCCAAACGTGAAGAATACAAAAATTTTCTCATGAAAAGCGGCTGCAAGGATAATCACTGCTTAATTGAATTCGAAGAATGAACATCTATTCCATTAAAATCGATTAAAAATTGTATTTCTGCATACTTACTATATAGATATGTTATTTTTTTTATGCAAACACTGCATTTTATTCGTTTTGAGATTGGTAGATAACAAGTCACATAATTCTTAGAATTTGAGGTCTGTTTAGCCATTATTGTTTGAAATATTTAATTTCATTAAATAATATGTCATGATATGCATTCAATTGCACTTACCAATGAAGTGGTAACAAAAATAAAAAGTAAAGATTTAATCAATACTAAATTAACTGCAAATATTTTTGAAACAATATTATTTTTTAATTTTACTTTTTGATACCCCATTTGTATCAACACCAATACCCGTATTAACCCTGCACTGTTTTTTAAAAATAGAAATAGGATGTCCAACGATATCAGATGAAGAAAATTTGCAAGGATCGAACGAGAATCTGGCAATTTAAAAAAAAAACGCTGATCGTGAAGCTTCTAAGTTGACGGCAAAATGTGAAAAATTGATTAAATATTTACATATTGGAGATACAAATAATGACCATCGTGGGGCATTGATTTTTGAATCGAAACTAAGTCGATTGGGAAATGTATATTCTAATCATGGAAACAATAAGCTTACGACGTTTGATGAATGGCCAGCGGAATTTAAAAACTTGCTAACTGGAACTGAAAAACATCGAGAACAGCATCGAACAATATCGGGGTTGGTGAGTGGAAGCAAGAAGAAGACGGGGCCCCTAGTCAATTAAAAGTTTTACCCATTACATTTAATACCAATTTTAAGTTGTGGAATAAACAAAAATAATTTATCCCAAAAATTTATAGAAAAATGCGGTATTCATGATGATTGTAATCAGGATATCAAGCTAAAACTGATAAATGGTTTTTAAAAAAGGGAAAAGGTAAAAAGTTTTGCGTTTCAATGCCTAAAATCCAGTTGTGCGGTAAGACAGTTCTTGAAATTTCAAAACTTTCAAATTGTTCTAATGAAATGATTTAGCATATATTAACTTGAAAGGTATCAAACTTGGTATAAGTCAAACCCTTTTTTCGGAAAGATCAAGTGTGTACAAAAACTGGCTTCAATTCAGGGAATGAGGTACTTGTACTTTTGGGTTCCAAATGTCCCAGAGCATTCTTCATTTAACGGATTATAGAGTCCATTTGTATGATTCTTGTAAAAATGGGTCACATATTAAAATTTTCGAAATTTTATGTTAGCAAGAACTTTCAATCAATGTGTCACATGAAATGGATGACTATCCATTTCATGATGAAAAAAATTTAGCTTCGATAGGCGGAAAGAAATACAAAATATTGATATGATTTTATAATCAGGAGAACTTTTTGAGCAATCAAAGTGGTGTTGAATCTGTGATGGTGTCGGAGGTTTTTAGTTTCAATAGTTAAGTGGATTTAGTCTTTTTAGATGGCCGACGGAATTTTTCTAACTACATAGAAAAAATAAAAAAAACACATCTAATACCATTTTTAGAAAAAATAAAGAGATGAAATTAAGAAGATAAATGTAACAATTCTCTTATCCTTTCCTTCAATACCGGAAAAAAATTATTAATGATTTTTCCCCATATATAAATTCTACAATTTTTCTTTTTCTTAAATAGCCACCTGTGAGTCCTTTATTTAAACCCACTTAACTATAGGTGAAGTATTATATCTTGGAAGGTACATAAGAATGGGGTGAAATTTGATTCACTGAATGCCTTGAAGACAGATATTGAAAGCTAATGGCTTAACTTTAACCAGAGATATTACAAACCTTAATTAAATCGATGAAAAAATAAGTATGCGCTGCCATGCAGAAAAACCCCCCTGAAACCATTAATAAAAATGTATTAAGGCCTTTTGTTGAAATATTATATATTTTATAAACTTTTGAGATTTATAATATTTCATTTTGTTGTATTATACAAATACAAATTATTTTTCCTAATATTTTGTTGATTGCTAGACACACATGATTTGAATAAACATATTTGCAATTGTTGTTATTTTATATATGAGTATATATTTTACTTCTGACTATAAATTTTTGTGACGGAGTCTGTGATATGAACAACAAAACTGTATTAAATATTTGTTCAATAAATAAATGTATAAAATATGTTTAATGGTTCTTTTGCATATTATTCTAGTGTACAAAATTTCTCGTGTCTCTCCAAATACATTGTTCATTAAAATGATAATATTAGTTGACCCATGCAATTTTTTTAAATTTTGTAAGTCTCAAAAAATTACAGTACCAAACGATTTTTAAAACCAAATATAGCAAAACCAAATTCCAAAAAAAACGAAATTAAAACCAAATTCTTTTTCATAAACAATTAATGATGAATAAATAATAATTAGATTAATTAGAAATTTCCAAAAGCCTCTTTAGAAGCTATAAACAAAATAAAATAAAGCATCTATTGTATTTTTAAGCAACAAAAATATAACACTGAAATAAAATAATCAATTTTCTGTGCGGAAATACTATCGTTTGTTTAATTTATTATCAGTAAAATATTTTTTGATATTTAATAAACCAGCGGGTGACCGAGCTCCGCTCGGAGAAAACATGTATCGAAGCTAACTCGAAGATTTAAATTTTCAATTGTGATTTATCAAAGCAATACATGCCATAATAAAATTTGTGAAACCATTGATGAAAAGATAACCGGTTAAAGTGCACCATTGTAAACTATTTTAAACAAAGTTAGAGTTTGGAAAGGGAACTATTCTATACAAAGGTAAAGTAAAGGTAAAGATTGAAGTGTGTTGAAGTTCAATATCTTTGACAAATTTATTTAGAAAAACCAAACATATATACATACATAAGAAACAAATTATAAACCTATAACAGCATAAACATAAAACTTTATTAGTTCGCCATATTGGCTATAGATGGCAGCACGTTACCGCTTGAAAATTTAAGTAGCCATTATGGCGAACTAATAAAGTTTGAAAATATCCTATCTGTAACTCCGAACTGCTCGACCGTAGCGCTTCAAAACCGGTGCCAATCGATTCCTCGTGACCAAAAACCCCAGACCCCCAAGTTTACCGGAGTTTATTAATTCTGGGGCGATTTTCGACTTCGCAACCATTCCTCGTATTATACTATTAGATTTGGGGAAATAAATAGATCATTATGATCTAATATCATTCAGAATAAAAATTGCCCAAATAATCCTCATATTGCTTCTAAACAGTAGATGAATTTTAATAAACAAATAATTCGTTTCTTTTGTAATTTATTTATGGTTGTAATATAAAACGAGTAAAATGTATGTTAATTTTTCTAATTTAATTCCTGCTTATTTTCTTATATTATTTATACATGTGTATCTTATATCGCATTATTTACGATCGGATGTCGTATTAGTAATCTCAGAGCTTGGCGACGGAATTGACGACTTTGATGACCAAATAGAAATTACTGAAAGGTTTTAAATAATTAATTACTATGTGAAAAATATTGAATTAACATCAAGTACCATCCCCTACAAGTTTAAAAAAATTATTTGAACTTGAGTGGATAAAAAACAAGTACTTTATAAGCGCTTGAAAATTTGAACAGGATATATATATATATATATATATATATATATAT
>JAPMOQ010019658.1:1915661-2016244 GCA_026543055.1 Argiope trifasciata | reverse complement strand
TTTAGAATAAAAAAAGGTGTTGATCTTTGCAAATTCTCTCATGCAACTATATGTCTAATTCCAATAAAACCACGGAATTATCGGTCAAATTAATAATCAAATTGAAACTGTAAAAAAGAGAAAAGACTGAAAAGTGCTTGTTTGTAAATGTCTAAAATTTCTATTCCATTCTTAAGTCAATTTTAATCACACTAAATATTCAGTACAAGATGCATAACATAATTGGATAAATTCTCAAGTCAGGGAACTATTGATTTTTCTTAATTATGTATTGGAAAAATGCCAATAATTTTTATAAGAATAAGTTAAATATATAGAAGCAGTTAAAAAATAAAATTAACTCAAAATAGAAATTTAAAAAAAATTATTTCCCTTAAAAAATCTAGAACCTACCAATTAGGAAATTTTGATCCGCGTTCTTAAAATTTAATTAAGACAAACCGAAATAAAATAATTAAAAACGGAATCTCATTGGGCGGTTTTAGTCAATAATTATTAATCTTCTTAGGAAATCCAACTTTTTTGAAACCAGCTTAAAAAATGTTTTCTTTAAATATAGAATCATTAATTGTTTACCGCTCTTCAACATTAGAAGGAAAACTAATTTCATTTTCGAATAAATCCTTTTATTAATGATCTTGTTATTGCTAAATTCTCGAGGAATTGCTAAATAATCATCAGCTTGTAATGGGGAATTTTTAATTGAATATTTTTGTAAAGATTATTTCTCTTATTTTCCGAAAATGAGATTTGAAAGAGGTGATTATTCCATTTCACAAATTTCCCTTGGTAATAGCTTCGTTTAAATATCACTATAATTATTGCCTAGCTGCAAAATCAATACATTGTTCCGTAATTATTTTGTGAACTTTGTCTCTTAGATTTGAAAACATGTGAATTTTAATGCTACCATAAAGTTTCTCCGAAAAGTGAAAACACAATTTTAATAAAATAATAAAAATTGTAGAGGATATAAGTTACCAAACTTATACTTTCAATGCTTTAAAAAAATATTTACTAAACTATGATAATTTGTAGTCACCTTGAAGTGAGCTTTAAAAATATTGCAGCAGAAAAGTAAATAGTCGCATTAAAGCATATAGTTGAAATCGATAATTTGGACACTCGCTAATCCAAACCAACTCTATATGTAGTTACTATTGGTTTGATTTTTAATTTTTTTTGTTTTTGTTTTATGAAATATTGATCATTTTCCAAAAATAATACTTGAAAGAGATAATCATTCCATTTCACAAATTTCCCTTGATAATAGCTTCCTTTAAATATCATTGTAATTATTTCCTAGCTGCAAAATCAATATATTGTTACGTAATTATTTTCTGGTTCTAATTCATACGTTCGAAAACAGGTGAATTTTGATGCTACTATGAAGTCACTTCAAAAAGGGGAAACATCATTTTTGTAAAATTATGAAAATCATAGAAAATACAAGTTTCCATGCTTATACATTCAATGCTATTGTGTATTTCTTAAATTATGATATTTTAAAGTCACCTTGAACAGAGCTTTAAAAATGTCATAGCAGAAAAATCTATAGTAGTATCAGAGCATAGAGTGGAATTCTACAACTTAGAGGTTCTCTCATCCAAACAATCTCCATATGTCACTTTTGTTGGGTCACGGCAAGACCTCGAATGCGTATGGATATTTTCACAATCTTCAAAGATGCAATGTGAGCTTGAAATCGTCATCAAGCCTTGCTTAAAGAAAATTTGTGTATAAATATATTTGATAATAAATATTTTTTTTCGTAAAAGTCCTTTATGAACATATGAACTTCTTTTGTAAAGTTTGTCCCTCTCCCTTCCCCCCTAAAAATGTGAATGTGCAGAGGTTGAAATGGACTGCTATAGATTCGGTATATAAAAATTGGATCACTATGTTTAAACGTTTGGCAAAACTTGATATAATCGATGATGAGGATCATATTCGATTGGGTCCATGAAAACATGTTTTATTCGAAATTTCAAAGATTTTCTAGTTAATTATAAAAACATTTTAAATCCCTTATGAAGAAAATTTCACTAATGATCTATATGCTCAATAATTGAACATTTTTTTCCTTCCAAATTAGCATTAAACTGGATAAAAAATAATGATTTACATTGAAAAATAAATATTTTAAGTTTTTGTCTTCATATAAAAAGAGATTTTATATTCTAATATCTAAATGTCATTAAAAAAAAGAGATATTTTTAAGTTCTGGTGTTAAGTTTTTCATTGAAAAAAGAAATATTTTCTGTTCTAAAGCTCAATTTTCATTGAAAAAAGATACATTTATGTTCTGATGTTCAATTCACTATTTTAGTTGTTGAATAAATATATTAAATCGATTGACGCGATTTCTTGTCTACTACAAATCAAAAACTTGGTTGCCATTAGATCTTAATTATTGCTTAATTAATGCATCGATTAATCAATTCTTTTTTTTATAAAATCACAAAATCAAGTACGATTTGAATCAAATTATTTATTCTATATTATTTCAATAAAAATAATCATATTAATATTTACTTTCGGGTCTATTAATATGATTATTTTAAGGGTTATGATAAATTAATATAAATGATAATCATAATAACCATAATTTCATAACTGATATGATTGCTTTGATTATCAAATTTAAGCTCGACTGAAAGAATTTACTTTTCATAATATTTCATAATTAAATTTTCATTAGTTAGATCTTTGAAGCTATACAGTGTAATTAAAAATGAATATAGCGATAACAAACGGCTATAATTATTTGAAGAAAAAGAATTTATTGATAAGATTAATTAATAATATAAACGGAAATTTTTAGTTTTGTATGTATATGTCATAAATATTCTATGTGACTTCCCTTGATCACACAAAAACGAGAAACCTTCTACTGTAACTAATTTATTGACTAGGCAATGGCTAATGCGTTCTTCGCTATTTCATCACATAAATTTTACACTCCTTTTTTCTTCTGTGAACGAAGTGTTACTTAAAATGTTTACTTTGACATCCTTGAGGTGCGGCCATAGCTAGATGCTGATACCAAAGTAAGATATATAGAACATCTATGAAAAAAGTTCGAATTTCCATCTATATTATGTTTTAATCTTATCGATAGATTCTTTGTCATTAAATAGTTATAACTTTTGTAATCGCTATATTCATTTTGAATCACCCTGTATATGTATTAAATTTAAAATTGAGAAAATATACAAAAAAATTCCGATACATTTTCATTCTTCTTACATATTTTATTAAAAAATTTCTTAGTTCGAATTAATCACTATCACTACATATATTCCCAAGAAAAACAAATTCTTGATATTCATTCTCGTTTGTCCAGAGGAAAACCTTTTTTACCGTCCAGCAATCACTGCCAAATGTGTTTTCAGAACTTTTTTTTTCTATGAGTAAAAGAAAGGAAATATGTATTGTTCGGTGAAACAAACCACTTCGTCTAAGATACACAGAAATATGTTAGCAATATGTGACACAGGACGTGGGATTATTTTCTTTTATGTCGTGTTGCATTTCAGACAAAGGATGCAATATCCGTCCTGTTATGAGAAACAAGCCATTTTTTTTCCATTCAACTAACTGAGGCTATAGAACCGTCCATTATTTAAAAGAATCTGTCATCGAAATCTCTAAAAAAATCCACTTCTAACTTTTTTCTTTCTTTCCATCATGTTCATATCCAAGCAAAAATAGAAAACTTACCGGACTTAGTTACCGTGGATATTTCGAATATTTTAGAAATGCGAAAGTGAAATATTTATTGTAAAAATTCCCAGGGCAAAATGATTTCAATTAGAATCAATTAATTGAAATATAGTTTATTATTAATGATTACATCGACTTTTTGAAACTAGAAAATAAAACTAGACCTTCCTTTATCCAAACAATTCTATGAAGACTAATTTGTTTCGAAACTGAAGACTAATTTTTGATTGAAAAAAATTAATGATTCAAAAACCATTCGAAATGGTGAATTGATTTAATGTAATTTAATTTGGTGCTAACCCCTATGTTGGTTTTATTCAAAGCAAAAGCAAAATTAAATCCTCTTTATTTTCTTATAAAAATGGGAATATATAATGCTCTATCAAACGAGAAAATATCATTCTTTTTCAAAGGAGAAAATATCCCACTTTATCATAACAGAAAATATAGTACTTTTCGGTTATTTTCAAAAGTGAGGACTATTCGTTCGTTAAAAATATTCATAGTCCATATGGATGCAAGTATTGTTTTGATTATTTTCGAAAACCAAAGTGAATCATTTTTTGTAAAAATGTGCAATTCAAAAAATGTTCTTGTGCGACATAATGATTTAAATAACAGAAATGTAATTTATTATTAATCATTGTCTTAATTCTTTAAAGATAGAAATAAAATTATATCTCCTTATCAATAAAAGTTATATTGACCCACTTCATTTATTTTAAAAAGATGGGAATAAGCCTAATTCTTTAAAAATTAGTAATTAAAAACTATTGGAAACAATGAACTAATGTGATTTTTAGAAGTAAAAAAACTAAATATTTTCACCATCCTTTATATTCTTTGCTTTTCAAAAAAAATAATAGTCAGGATTTCCGGTTATTTTCGAAAATAAAGAGGAGCCATTTCTTAAAAAGTGAGTAATTCAAGAAACCGCAAGAAAAAAAAAGCAAGTTTAATGAATGATATTCAGTATGTTATTTTCTCCACCGCTTTTTTAATCCGATGTACTTTAGTTTGTTTTGTTTCTTCCTTTTAAAATTTCAAAAATTTTATGCAACAAATATTTTTTAATATATTATATATGATGTAAATATATTTAACAAAAGCTGTAGATAAATAACTAAAATAATAAATGGCTATTATAAATAAGACCAAACGGACGAATTAAGTCTATGATAGATTTTTTTCATTTTTAATATTTTTCACACACGAAATTAAAAGGATTGTATTATGAATATTTGTAGGAAGTCTAATGGCATCAGTTTTCATATATTCAAATTATTTCTTTAATATGGTATACTCGATTCGTAAGTTATAATAAAGCAATTTTAAAAGTACACCTTTTAAAAGATACAATTTTGTTTATTTCAATTATTTTGTATTTTTGAACCTTTAATGTATAATTACTTAAAATTAGTATAGACTTTTAAAATCGTAAATATTTATTTTCCTAATTCAACATCAGATAGCGCCCCAGGTCTGGATAAAATTTTAATTATTTTGATTAACTGATAATTTGGTTTTAAAATAGTCATTGCAGTCGAACATTTACTTGTATAGAAATTTTTAAAATTCTGTAATTAGGAAATAAGCAAAAAAATAGCCTTTTCAACAAGCATGAAATGTATCAAAGAAAAAAGAATTAGAGAGGTAATTTACTCACGAAAGATCGGTTTCGAAATTATTTGTAAATAACTGGTATAAAGAATATACATTGATCATAAGTTGAAAAGTTCAATGGGTGATCGTATTTCTTTATTTTTTATGCGTTAATTCGAGGCCAATGCATTTTTAAACTTATAATGCAGTTGCAACGTAAGTATACCAGCTGGTATACTTTTCATATTTACAGAAGTTTTTAAAATATATGTTACTGTATTGAGTCTTACAAACAATAGAACGAACACATCGCAATGAATTATGAATCATAGAACTAAATAATTTTTGCATACTTTTAATTGTCTCACATTTGCAGAAATGGAGCTTTTTAATGGCATTTTACTCAGTTCCCGGCGTGCTGGATTTAAAAAATCTTATGCAGTTGTTTGTTCATGATGACAGTAGACTGTTTCAATTCTTTCAGAACTTAATTATGAAACAATTGATTAACTGAATTATATTTTTATTCCCTGCTTTATACATCTTTATGTATTCTTTATAAATATATATACCTGTATATATATTTTTTATTTAGTGATATATATTTTTATTAAGAAATTCTTCAGAATATTCACAATATAGATAATGATTAAAATCTTAGAAAAAAAAAGCAGAATGAAGAAATATTTTTTACTTTAATCACAAGTAATAAAAAATTAATAACAGTGTCTTTTTAAAAAATGTTTACATTTATTGTATTCATCTTAGAACCAATAAAATAATAGATCCGAAATAAAAATAACATTTTTCTTGTTGTTTTTTCCTGTTTCACTAAAACATTATTAATATTTCTCCTTGTCTCTCTCTATTCTAATTAATTATCATTTTTTGAAACAAGAATTTACGACGATGTTTCACGAAATTAAATATTTAAACTAGCAAATTGGAAAAACTGAATTGTTTCGGAGGGAAAATAAAACCCCACTTAATTATGAAGTAAAATCATATTCAAGATGGTTGAGAAGAATGAAGGTTTTTACATCTAACAAATATAATATTCCTATCGTGCTTTATCTCTCTCTCTTTATGTGTTTGAATGTATTCATGGAATTGTGGATTTTTTATTAACAAAGAAATATTCTATTTTTTTATATATATGCGTGAAAATGTCATTTAATTTAATATACATGTTATCTACTTCTGAATATCCTACTTCGATAATTTTTGTTTCAAGTTCGAAAGTGGAAAATTAAGAACACATATAGCTAATATCATAACTTCTTTCTCTTTTTATTTTTTATCATTCATTTTATTAGTCAGATTGTTTTTGCCATAAAATTCCAATGCGATTATCCACTGTATGTTAAATAAATTTAAAAGGAGAATACCAAAGCAAAAATGGTAAGAAATTAACCATTCAAAAGTAAAAATACGTTGTTAAAAAGATAAGAAATTCAAATTATATAGTTTTTCTATTAGTTCATTACAAATTTACAATTTTAATTCATATCTTTTTTTTTCTTTTTTCTTTTATGCAATTTTTAGGAAATCATATTTTTAAAAACTTTTAATTATCGTGTAAGAACATGATGTTGTTTTGATTCGAAATTTTTTTAAGCCTCAAAAAGCGTAGGCAACAAATTGGCGATTTATCGTTTTTGAGGCAAAATTTTTCACTTTTAGAGTTAATAAAAAATAATACAGAAAAAATTTATCTCAAGTAATATATATATATATACCAGTGATTGTTTCAAAACGGTTTAAACTGGTTAATGGCTTAAGTTATTTAAACAAATGATGATGGCTTAAAAATAATAATGGTCTCACATGTTAACTTAAAATTTGAGATGGATTTCAATTTATTTTTCTTATTTATTTATATTATGAATAGAATTTAATCAATTTGCTTTGTCTTGTTACCGGAAAAATAATTTGTTCTACGCATAGTTTAAAATTTTGTAATATATTTGATTTCAGTAAAATAAACATTATAACCAAAAATGTAAAAACGTTCTACTCAGATTTAATTATATTAGCACCATTGAGGTTTAATTTTATTTGAATTCATAAAATAATTGACGCAAAAAGTTAAATTTTTTAAATGAATTCCAGGAAAAGGTATTTGTTTAAATTAGTTCGAGACAAAAATCCGCAGCTTTTTCTGTTAAGCCAAAGAAAACTTAACATTTTTTTAAGGATTTTCAATTAACTGTGTTTTTCTGAATGTGAAATTTGAGAAAAAATTTGTAAATTGTATTACAATTTAAAAGCTCTTGAATTTTAATATGTATTCTTATCTTTTCTTTCTCTTTTAATTTTTATGAATATGGTTTCTTTTAACAGAAAAAGAAGGTCACATTGAGTCTAAACCTAAAACCTACATTTTGGAATCATGCCATTAATTCATTTTTTACAACAATGTAATTTTTCTAGTTCGAAGCTGATGCATTAGAATAAAAATTTACCTCTTTTAAAATCTGAATGAAAAAAGATTTAGGAATAAAAGTAGCAAATAAAAACAATGCTTCTGCCCTTCATATATATACTAATGTAAATTCGATTTCACAGAATTTAGTGCTCGATTTCACAGAATCATGTTTGTATAAAATGGAGAGCAAATTTAAAGACAAAATATCACGAGTTTTAAATTAAAAAGAACTAAAAAATAACAATTTTCAAAAAATAAAATACAGCATACGACAAATTATGTTCTTGGAATTATTCTGGCTTTCTGTGAAATAACAAAAGTTTTATTTAGGTAACTATGTTTGTGATGTGCAGAATTTTTAAATTAAAATTAGTGCTAAAGACCTTTAATATCGAATAATTTTAATAAAAATTGCAAAATCAGTAAGCAAAATAAAGTGTTTAATAAATTAAACAATAATAACTATGATACAAATTTTAATCATTTTAAAATAATAATTTCAATAAATAAATAAACCATTTTAATATACAAAGATTTGAATTCAATAATTGTTTCAAAAATATCAAAATAAAGTATAAATTCTCTTTCAACCATTTTAAGAACATTTCTAAATAAAATGTAAAATGTATTGTGCATTTTTGGTTGAATACATTCTATTTTAAAAATGTATTTTGGAGAAAAAAAGTTTTTTTAAAAATTTACTTCGTGTCTTCCTTTACAGTAAATGAATATTTACTGTGAAGGAAGACACGAAGTATAAAACATCAGAAGAAACATTACTTATATATTTTTTAACATTTTCAGTTCGATTTCAAAAGAACCAAAAATTCCAGTTAAATACAGACGATGGCGCTTCATTATTTTGACTATAATACCAAAAGTTAGAAAAAATAAAATTCGATTTACGAATAATTATTATTATTGAAAAATGTTCGAATTTAGTGCGTTTCCTTATGAAGCATTTGAAAATAAATACGATATTGGATATTATTATTGATAAAATATTTTTTTTAAAAATGTAGCTTATAAAAATTTGTTACCAATTTAAAAAAGTGCCATTGTGTCGACTGGATAAATAATATAGACCTTTCTTTTGAGAATGTTAAATGGTAAAAGAAAACTCGGAATATGTTTGAATTTTTACTTTGAATTTTCGAAGTTTTCTTTCAATTGTTTGCAAGTAACGCTGGATAAGATATAAAGTAAAGGCGAAATAATTCAACCAATCTATATCACTTTATACAATTATTTATTTTTTTCTGCATTGGAACTTTTGCATTTGACTACAAAAAATTTAAATGTTGCATTTCAATCCATTTTAAAGAAACTGAAAGTAACAAACTTGCACGCTAATAAATACTGGTAGGACAGTTCGGCGAGGAACCATCTATATTTCAAAATAAATTATAAATTAAATAGTATCTTTGGTCATTTTTATAGTAGTTTTCAATTTTAAAAGATGTTACTTTCCCACTATTTATAGCTCTAAATGGCAATACTTTCTTTTCTTCGCATTCTCTTCCGAAATGCCAAATAAACCACACAGAAAGATTAATTTTCCTAATAAACAACATTATCAGATTAATGCATCATTAAATGCGGCATTATTTTATGACCTTGTATTAGATTTGGGTCAAATACTTTTTTAGGTAATTCCTTATAGAAATACTATTTATTGCAATTTCGGGAAAACTTCGGAGGAATTTCTTCAGTGAAAGTCCTTGGAAATCATATCTCTTCTTTTAAAAATTTATGTCTTCAGGATCTCCGTTCCAATGGAATGTCCTCAAAATAAGGGTGAGGAACTTCCGGCATAGTGGTTGGTTCTCGTCATTCTAGTAATACAGAAATAATATGGGGTTGGCTATCTCCTTTGCAATGACGGAAAGTGCCTTCTACAGGTAGATTTATTCCATTGCCATTGATATCCTTCAGGACTCAAGCTTAGTTTCCACCATGCTGCCTCTCCCGATAGATGATTCATTTTGTTTCTCGTGTCCTTTAGGGCGAGTTGAAATCGTTAGTTTTTGGTTTTCAAGATGCCTACACAAAAAGTGTTCAAACCAGCTATTTCTGTAGTAGTAGCTATATTCTTCCATTTGGAAAGAAATTTTAAATGAAATCAATAATTATATGTTTTATATAGTTTGAATCAATAAATATTATTTAGAAGAAATTGCAGTATCTAGTTTTATAAATTTGTATACAGACACTAGATCCTATTAATCATATTCTGTAAAATATCTGTGATATAAAATATTTTAATCTGCGAAAAATATTCCAAACTTACAATGGTTATCGAATTACAGAATTTTGTACTTCATTTTCTAGACCCATCTATGACCATCTAGATGACACACATTGCATGATCTATTGGATCTTCTATAATGCGATAGTTGAATTGATATGAAATTGTATAAACGTTTTATAATCTCTAAATCATATATAAATAGAAATCTTTGAATCAATTTCTAATAGAAGTTAAGGCTTTGCATAAATATAATAAATTCACTTTATTATTGCTCCTAATTTGTGTGTGTGGGCGTGCGTGTGTGTGTGTGTGTGTGTGTGTGTGCGCGCGTGTGTGTGTAAAATGTCCTGAACTTATGAGTGCCAAGGTAGCTTTTATGCAATTATCACTAGAAAATTCTAAAATTATGATACCAAACTAGCATTAAATGTTTAGACTATGAATGTTTTGTTCAAAATATGAAAAATATACTTTATTTGGGTCTTTCTTTTTTGATGATACTTTAAGTTCCTTTCAGTTTGTAGACATTTTCATATGAACCCTTACCTATTGTTCAGAAGAATCTTTTTTCAGTGGGATCTGTTAAGAACGTGGTATTCTGAGAATTCTCATGTTCATTCTCCAATGAGATTTCTGGACCAATTCTTTTTGATACAAGATTGTTAGATATGAGGTTGCTATGAGAGATCTCGGCGACTTTCAGATGTCAATGTTTTAAACAACTTTCTTTGGGATTTCATAAAAAAATAAATTTCATGAAAGGAAGTCTTCGAGTTAAACATATTTGATAAATCCTTTTCTCATAGCAATTATTTCGCCAAACGTTTTGCAGAAAGTGCATAAAGAATTTGTTTTTAGGATGCATTTCGACATTTAAATTGAAGAAAGCCAGTTCTAATAAATTTTATATTGTTTTTCTCAACCATCTTTAATGTAAAAAAAATTAATTGCATTTCTTGCGTTAGATACAAAATTTGTTTAACTAAATGTTACTGATAGTACCTAGGGATTATACATATATATATAAAAGTTTTAATAATACTTCATACTAAGAGAGTTGAAAAGTTATAAATCATAATTTTTCGATGGCGGCAATTGTTTTGAAGTCAGAGCAAATAATAATAATAATTTTTAACCTACTTTTCATTTCAATTTTGGGCGTATGCATGTGATTCGTGTGAACTCTGAAGTGTTATTTTTCTCTATTTACTTTTCATCTTATTTCTCATAAATTTATTTGAGAAAATGACGAAGGAAAGGCCTGAAATTTTCTTTTCCTTATATCTCCAAATATGATAAATTTAACTTGGTTTCTGACTTATTGAAGGAATTTATTTAATTATTATTTTTATATCTACTATATTAGTAAATGAAATAAAAAATATACTTTTTTATAAAATACTTTAAATAAAATCACAATGATTGTAAATATAATTGTATCTAATAATTTTTTTTTCTCTTTTCAGGTAAGTTCCTGTTATTACAAATTTTGCAAATGAAAATGTGGGCAAGGAATATTACAAAACTTAAATATACATAGTAAGTTTATGAATATGTATTTTACAAATTTTTCCAACATTTACGTATTTTAGAATTTTATCATACATTTGGGTATACGAATATGAATAAAAATTTATTTTTATAAGCATTTCATTGCATAATAAAAATAAAAATTTTGATTTAATATTTAATAATCTTTTTATGATTTTTATATTAAATTACTTATAAAATCAATAATTCTTTTAAATAAACCAAAACATCAGTAATTTCATTAATAACATTTTAAATTCTTTGCAATGCACCGATAATATTCAAAATTTCATCGACTAAGTATTTTATTTTATAAAAGTCAATCATTGTAAAAACTATATTCTCCTAACATCTTTCATACTGATTTGAAACTATTTAATTGCACATTACACTCTGTTTTTATGTTATTCATATCAAGCAGGCTAATTTGTCAGATCGCATGCATTTTATTATTTATAAGGTCGTCTGCATTTTAAATTTGTATTAATTAAATGAGCCAAATTATATTTATTTTGTGCAAATTATTTCATATTCATAATTACCGTAAATTATCTTCTAATTTTATTCATAGATAATTTCATCATTCGAATCGCACTTTTTTATGTTTGCTATTAAAAAATTGCCTACTCACATCGATTTGAGTATATCATTAAAAACTTCTGAAGGAAACTCCCTCACCATGTTGAATTCATTCTGTATTAATCAGTTATAAAGCTAATACAACTGAACTAAAAATAAATAAATAAAATGAAAAATGAAACCTTCACTTTAACGCATGCATAATATATTGTTTTTGAACAAGTTCCTGCTCCTAGAAACCAAATCCAGGTATAAGGTATAGTATAAACTAGCCGAAACCAAGTGGCGCTACCTATTGATCAGAATAGTTCTGAAATTTCCGTCTGTCGCATGTATCAAAAGAAAATTTTTAAGTCTTTAAAATAAGAAATAAAAAATAATCAGTTTTTAAAATTTATTTATTATTTCTTTTAATAGAATAGTTTAATTTTAATGTATCGAAAAAACTGCAGATAATCAACATGTTTACAGTTTTTAAAAGTTGAAATTGTAGTAGAAATTCTATTTGACATTGTTAAAAATTCACTTAAAACCATGTTAACATATTATTATATTAGTAAAATAAAAAAAGAATTGAACTTAACAAATATCATTAAAATTAAAAGTCCGTATTTTTTATATCCGTATCATAACTATCATAATACCACATCAACAGTAGGAAACATTATAGCTAAAATAACATACATATATCAGAATTCTAATCATAAATAGAAGGAAATAAAGATTTCTCACAGATAAAAGAAAATAAATTTTCCAAACTGTGATCAAACTTTTGAAGTTAATATGGTTTCCAACCAACTTACTTTAATTCTTCTAAATAATAAGTGCTTCACTAATTAAATTTTACTATTAATTTTATATTCTTTTAGAAGTGTCGACAATAGAATTTTCATTTAGAAATAAGTTATTTATATATTTCAAATTCTTGAAAAAGGGCTTTCTTCTACTTAGAATAAAATGAATATCTTAATAATTTTTAAGAAACTGCATTCTAATTCACTCAATAATTTTAAACAGTTACTACTCCTATTACATATTCTCTCAAAAATCTGCATCAATTGACATTTCGGATCATAAATTCGGCTCCTCTGTTGTAAAACCATTAAAATGTCACACGTAATGAGTTGACTCATAATGGAAATAAGAACGAAAGTACATATTATGCATCCTGATCTTATTTAAACTTCGACATCTCATTCTCGAATTCGTGGTGATTCCTTGATGTAAAAAGTAATTGAATCGTAAAACTCGAGTTCGTCAATGGCCCATTTCCTTAAAGGACGTGAGAACGAAGTTGAGTGTTGAAATTTTCATTTTGCTGTAACTTTTTTAGTATTGAAGATAAAAAAATAAACCCAGTTAACAATAAAAGCAAACAACTTTTATATTTAAAGTTTTTCAATACATCAATAACTGCAATAGGGGGTTGAAAAATTATTTTCAACCCCTAAATTTGACTGTTTTTAACATCAATAATTTTTGTTGTCAGATAATATATTAGATATAGAGGAATCTGCCTTTGCCTTTCAGCTTGCTGGGAGGATTTTTTTTTTCATGTGTATTGCTTACTCATTTATATAGTAAACAATTAGAGTCCCATACATTTATAATTTTATTAAATATTAAATACACAATAATATTATAGATCAAAATTACCAGCTCCAACTAATAAAAAGAAAAAAAAATCTGTTTTTTTATCGAAAATTTCAAGATACTGACAAATTAAGGCATTTACATTTACCATTAACAGCTACCATTTTTGGTCACTTAAAATGTCTCGTATAACAACCTGCTCAACTGTTCTTTTGCTAAATAGGTTTCAGTTAACTGACATAATTGTCATTACCTGAGAAATAATTAACTATGCTTGACAACGAGGCAAAATATGAACTTGTGTACAAAAATGGGATAAATAGTAATTTTTTTGAATGGGTATTAATTGGATGTTTCTTCTTAGAGAATGTCGTGACAAGGGTTTTTTACAAGGGTTTACAAAGGGATTATTTTAAGCTACAGATTCAACAGATTTCTCATAATAATAAATCAATTTATTAATAAAGTGAATCATTTCCGCGATCCAAAATTAAATAGATGAAATTTTAATAAATGGCTGATAAGAAAATTAGAAACGTTCAACTTCTCTTCTTTATTATTCATGGATCTCACACCGATGGATTTCTTTTATGTAACAATACAAGGAGCGTAAGGTTTATATATTACAGCCAGCCACAATCAACGAATTTAAAGCATCCGTTAAAAATATTTGGGAATAAAAGCTACTTGAAATTCTTTATATCATTTCCTGTGTGGTTTTTTCAGCAGAGATTGGATAATAATAGTAAAAAAAGGTTGAGTACTTCCATTAAGTTGCAAAATAAGCAAATGTAGAAATTAATTTGAGGTACTTTGACGTCTTTTATAAATGGTTTATGCAATTCTGGTTATTTAAAAAGTATTTAGTACTCCTTTTATAAGAGAGGAAATCAGATTTTTGCTTAGAAATTCGTCTTTTATGTTTTCTTAAAAAAAAGCGAAAGAAATATTTTTCATAATACATATTTTCCGTGACTGTACATGTAGAGAAGACATAAAATTTATTCGAAATTTTTTAAATAAATTAAAAGCTGTAAAAAAGGAAAGAAAAGTAATCTTTTGGAATAGGAAGAAGAAGTTTTTTTTTTTGTTAGAAATCGTTTGGCGAAATACACAAATATTCGGAATGTTTGTAATTCCAATGCATTTTCGAAAATCAGGTACTGAAAAATAAAATGAATTTAATTTCGAGAGAGTCAATTTTCATTCCATTATGCCAGAAAATCAAAGCCACCAGAGGTTGTTGTCCTTACTATTCCTGAACGAAAAAAAGAATTGGCGAACAATTTTGATTCCCCTGCAGTAGTTCCACGCTCTATGAAATAAAATTTTCTTCAAATTGAATTCTCGGATTTCGTAAACTTATGCTAGGTATCTCACCAACGTCATCTTATGAAGAGAAAAAAATTACCTTCGGTTTTTCTTCAAAAGTCTTCCAAACCTTGGATATGATGGGCTTTTATCATTTATTTTCCTGTCTCTTACAGAAAAAAAAGGAAGAAGGAAAAGAAAAATGTCGAGAATTCCCCTCTTTACTGACATATTCTCGAGTTGGTTTTGCTTTCTTGTGAAAAGAAAAAGTATGCGCTTCTTTAGAAGTTTTTTTTTATTTTTTTATTCATCTGATACCACCACCTGCGAGTCGTACAATGCTTTTTCCCGTCCGTGAAACTAAGAGATTTATGCATCAGTTTTCCGTGAAGGAACAGGAATGTATTGAGACAGGGGTGCGGAAAAGATGCTTTGTTTCAACGTCTGGCGAGAAAGTGGGAGGAATTTAGGAATAAAATAGGTTTCGTATGCAAGATGCGTGAAACATTTTCTTTGAATAGGTAATGCATCGTTGATACAAAAATTCGTAGATTTATATCCCTCTTTCAGAACACCTCTGCAATGCTAAGAGAAATGTCCCTCTCCTAGCAATTTATGCGAGTAAATAAATGTACTTATGTATGTGTGGTACATTTGAATACACTAAACAAAACAACATGCATTGGTTACAAATCGTTATATTTCCTTTCCAGTTCAATATACAAGATGGTTATGATTAAAGTTCCACTTTGAAAGATCATAGAAGGAAAACTATTGGAGCAAAAGTTATCAAACTTGATAATGGTTTAAAGAAAACTGTGGGATTTTTTTTTTTTTATTAAGAAAAGTTCAAAAACTCACCACCAGGAGGAATGGTACTGTATGCGATATAGCTAAGCAAAATACGACATGAAAACCCCAGTTTCAAATGTGTTTAATCGTTTCTGAAACGTGTTACAAAGCATGTTCAATACATTTTATCTCAAAAGCACTGTTTATGGTGATACTCTAAGCAGTTTGGAGAAACCTAAAAGAAGTGTTGCACAGACATGATCGTCATGTCCTTCCTGACTACTGTTGAGAATGCGGTAATACGATTTAACTTGTTTTCAGTAAATGGTGGGTGCTACATTGAACATGCTTTTTAACACGTTTCAGAAATGATTAAACTCGTTTCAAACCGTTGAATTCATGTCCTATTTTGCATACAGCGCCATTTCCCTTCCTGGTGGTGAGATTTTGAACATTTTTTGGCGGAAAAGAAATTCTCATCGTCTTCTTTAAACTGTTACCAAGTTTGATAACATTTGGTCAAGTAGTTTTCTTTTTATGACCATTCAAAATGGAACTTTAATTGCAAATACCCTAATAGTAATGTTATGAATCTTTAAAAATATAGTTTTATTGTTTATTTCTTTTTTATACTTTTGTTAACACCAAATATCTCTTTTAATATGTATTCTATTCCTTTTGTTTTATAGTTTTTGAAAATCATTAAATATATTATTTCCATTCAATAATTATTGACAGCCAATACTAATAGACGGAATTTAGGAATAAAGTAAGTTTCGCATGCAGAGTGCGTAAAATATTTTCTTAGAATAAGAAAATCATCGTTGAAACAAAAAATCATAGATTTATATCTCTCTTTCAGAATATCTCTGCAATTCTAAGTGAAATGGACACCCCTCAAACAATTTGTAGTAGTAATAAATGTACTTATGTATGTGGGGTATATTTGAATGCACCACCAAAATCACTTGCCTTGGTTTCAAATAGATACATTTTTTAACAGTTAAATATATGTCAACTGTAATGATATTAATTTATATATGTATAATTTTTACCATTTATTTGCCTTTCATATTTCTGAAAATACCGAATATATATTTTAATCTGTATTCTATTTCATTTGTTTTACAGTTCTTTTATTCCATGAGTTCGAAATCAAACTCTGATAATTTAGGATTGGCAGGGGAGATGGAACTATTCCATCAAGGGGAGAATTACTTATCAGCATTATACAAGCATTTCTCTTAACCGAATTGATGTTTGATCATAACCAAGCATATACTGGACATGGTGTATTTTCTGTACATCAAATTCATTTGTTTGAAAAACATTCTACTTATCAGTAGGGCACCGAAGAAAGCTTTGTAAATCACGCTATTAAAGCCTTTACACTTGACCCAAAAGGTGTACAATGCAATCGATGCCGATTTATCGAATATCGACTTTTGATAGATGTTAAGAGTTATACATTTGAATTCTAATCAACAGAAACTGTACGCTGAATCATTATGAAGTGCAAAAGGGTCTTACATTTCGAATGAAAAACTGCTCAGAAACTTTAATTTCACTTTAAAAATCTACATACAATAGTTTTCATTTTCTTATAGTGTTTCAGTCTTCATTTTGGATACTTGATGGCAGAAAAATTATACTAAAAAAGTTAGTGTTTAAATGAGTCTCACAAAAGGCCTAATATTTAACAAATTAATTGATAGTTTTAAGTTTTCATTTTTTTTTCCGCCTCTGGTTAAGTCGAGGCATGTGTGCATAGTTACCGTTTTAATAACAGACGCATTTTATATTTTAGTTTATGCAAAACTTACTTTTCCATCATTAGAAAGTTGGATTGCAGTTTATATTTTAGGCAGTCTATCAGCTTCATGTAGTCCATGGCATTAAAATATAAAAAAGGGATCTCTATATTTTAATAAAATAATAAAATCTGAAATCCAAACTTACAAACTTCAGATTTTTGAAATTTTTGTCTTTAATATATTTCTCTAATCGGATTGTCTTATCCATTTCATAGCCAAAACCTTCTCCTCTAGATGGCGTAAAAGCTATCTTCACTATATCACGGGATTAACGATTGTTTGAATATCGTCTGATTGATGATCTGCTGTATGAAGGACCTTCAAAATATATTTAGAAAATTATTTTATTCTGTGTAATTCTATTATTATACAGAAATATCTTAATAATGTCGAATCAAATAAGAGTATCAGCAGAATGTAATAGAATGTAAGAAGTAGCATGAGTTCATTCATAATATTTGTTCAGAAACGAACAATTGTAGCATCTACTTTTTACATATGAGCCATCAACAGTGTCCTTAAGAGCCATAATCTCTTGCATACAAATCTGGAGCACAATATCCAGATAGTATAGCAGCTATTTATTAGGAAAATTTTATTTACAAAGAATTTATTTAATTAATTTTTTTCTAAAACTCGAAATCAAGAAACTGTTTCCCAAACTTCCTACGGAGCGATTGTGGTTCTTGTCGTGTTTCATCTAATTATTCACATAAATGGCTAAATGCCAACCCGTTGAAGTGAAGCAAATAAATTAACCGTTGTAATGACTGCAATTGTTAATGTATATTTACAGACAATACAATTTTTCGATGCTGTATTAATTGAGGAGCCACCACATCCATTAATGTCATTTTCGTTATTTTACATTTATTTCAGAATCAATTTAGCTATTTAATCAAAGATATAGTGGCTTTTTCTTCCACTAAACTAAACAAATCGTGCTAATGATTTCTTTCCATGTTCCTTGTTATGTATTTTAGTTCCCATATTTTTCTTTGTATTTTTCTGATATCAAAGTATGCTCCCTTACTAATGTGTTCTCGTACCAAATTTTTCGTATTTTTGTCGTTTAACATAACATTAAATATTGCTCAATTTGTAATATGGTGTGATCAAACTTTTTATAAAAATTAAATATTACAACCTAATGCAGAAAATTAAATGGTAACATTTTTTTCTGATCCGCATTTAAAAAGATAGAATTTAGAAATAAAAAAGATTGGTTTGTGATATCTTTGTAAAATAAAGCGCGATTATTTCTTCCACATTTCAAATCTATAACATTTATTAAAGATTCAACTTAAATCTTTTCCCATCGATAAGTATACAAGTTCCCAAGTTTAGAGTTCTTTTGGAATTATCACTAAACAAAGATTTTTTCATTTCACTCTTATGATTCTCTAAGTGAAAGCTCATTAATCTCTTCTCTTTCAGAAAAATTCATATTTGTAAAAAAAAGTTTCAAATCTTTTTCAAACAAAAAACCAAATTCAAACTTTCTTATTTGCTGGGGGAGCATGAATTTATGATAAGCAAAATATCGTTAATATTAAAAAAAAAATCGAGAGAAATTTACCACTCTATGGAGACTGGTAAAGAGGTAACCATTCAAATAAGTGGTTGATGATTTTGACTATTAGGGAAAGGAGATATGTGCTATGAAAAAAGATACGTGGACATCACAAACCGACTACTCTCAACCATTGAATGGCACAAGAAAGAAAAAAAAGGATGATCGAGTGAATTGTGAGTGAATCTTAAGATCATCACTGGCCTAGGCGCAACCCTTCCCTAAAGAAGTGCATCTTGTCTTCGATGAAAGGATCCAGACCCCCACACTTTTTGTGTACCCACAAGAGTGTCAAAAACCAATCATCATGCCGGAAACTTCTCATCTTATGAAGTGAGTGCCCTCCGCCCTCTCCTCCGGCTTGATGTGTACTAAACGAATGAATTTCATTCTTCTGTAAATTAATATTACCAAATATACATTCGGTCGATTACTAAATATTGAAAATCAGGAGTTTACATATTTTAAATATACCAATTTGTTCGAAACTGTCTAATTGTTTATTATTCTGAGTAAACATCCTGAAAATTAACTTTGTCTTTTACATCTTTTTTATAAACTTCAATACCTTTTGTATTAGTATATACTTTAATGCAAACTTTTTTGGCTGTGTCTTTTGAGAAAGTTTAGCGAGGCTTCTACTACCGTTAAAGCTCGAAATGCATTGATATGCAGATTACCTATCTCATCTGATGATTAACTAATTAAAGTGCTGAACCAAGAGTTGTTGGCATTTTAAGTAGGTAATGTGCACATTAGCCGCTTTCGTATCGTTCAAATGCAGAAGTTTGTTTCGTTTTTCCCCCTGCTCCTTACTCCCCACTCTCCACTTTTAGTTAGATTTTGCCAGTGGTTGCCTCCGGTTGCTTTTATTTCTTGTAATTTGCATTGGCTCCACTGCGTAGCATAATTAATTCTGTTTTCAAATTTGTTTCTAATAGTTAGAGCGTGAATTTCAGTTGTCATTTTGTTTAAAAGCAGAACATTTAGCTTTAAATATACAAACAAGAACCTAATTGATCTATAAAATGAAGAAACGTTTCTTTGCAAATATATTTTAAAAGATTCAAATTATAATAAAGTTTTAGTGGCAACGAAAGTATGATTCCATAATCAACTATTTTGTTGATTGTTTGATTGTATTAACTTGATTCTTCAAATATTAAAAAGAAAAAACAGTTAATTTAAGCCTACAGAAATGTTTCTGTTATTTCAGCAAAGAATTTATTTTCACTTTAACATTTTTAGAAGGTAATATGCATATTATCTTGGTAATTCGCAGATTCCCTGGGTAATTTGAGAAATGATACAACATTTCCGCCCTCAAAGGATCGCCTTAGTTGATTAGTTTGTTGATCTTCAGATCAACGGAATTTTGGATTTTACTGCTAACATTTTGATTTGTGAAGTAAAATAATCTTAAACAAAAATTTAATTGGAGTTTGGATATTTATAATAATTAATTTTACAGTTCGTCAAAACACATGATAAATCACAATAAATATTTTACAAATCTATAACTTGATAATATCATTAAAGGATTCACACACAAATATGTGATTCCAATATAATATCTGCATTTTAAGAATGTTATGTGGACTTTTATATCTATTTTTAGATATATTTATATTTTACTACCTGTTTTTATATTTTAAAATTATTACATTTTTAGATATAATCATTATTACTTATCAAATATTTATTATTGCATATATACATATGAGTATTTATACTGGGTGGCTATAGTTAAACTTCCCTTGTCAACAGCATTGTGCAACGCAAATGGAAGAACGGATTGCACCGGAATTTAGCATATAGATTATACCCGAGATGCGCTCGTAGAATTTCAAAAAAAAGAAAAAGTTCCACAATAACCACTAGGGGGCGCTTTTACTGGAAAAACATTAAATGTAACTCAATTAACGGAATTTAGAAACAATATTCACGATCCAGAACAAGAATTAGAAGTAATAATATATAAAATCAGGAAAAACTATGAGTTTTAGAACAAAAATGTTGAGATTTGCGATGAGGAACTTCATGCAAAATGGTTAGGGTAAGCAAAGTTTGCAGTTGTTGTCATGTTTTATGTCGATGTTTTCAACTCTAATGATAACAGTATCTTGTCAGTTACTATCAACAATTGAACATATTGACTTGAAATTTTGTAGGTGAATGTGGGTAGTAGTCACATAGAGAACCTTTCCCTACATTATTCCGATCACCATTAACAACTGCTCCTGATGTTCCTAATCTGTTCTTATTTCTGCAGATTGGATAGTTTTTCCTCTTCTTCTTCTTCTCTCAAACAGTGTACTGTTATTTATATCTTACCTTTACTTAAATAGTTCGATGACATGATCATCAAAAACTAGTCAATGAATGTTAATATTGTTTCTGCATTGGGTTTTGGTCTTTTATTTGTTAAAATTAATGTTTTTTAGGAAAAGATGCCCTCTGGCTGACATTTTGGAATTAAACAAATTTTTCGAAACATATCGTGTATATTCCGCATATCAAATTTCATTGCAATCCGTTCACCCGTTTGCGTTCTGCAATTTTGTTTATACGGAAAGTTAAACTATAGCCATCCTGTATATTGAGAGTGCAAAAGTACTGCATTGTTGTTGTGTTTTTTTAAAATGTAATTATGTATAAACTTGTGTAAACATCGTACTATTTTTGTTTTACTATTTTATTTCAGAAAAGATGGGCGGAAGCTGCTTGTGCTTCGGCTGTAAGTTTATGATGTCATATAAGCATGATCATTCATAATTAGCATACTGTTGCCGTTAGTTAGCATGTATTTCTTACCGCATTATTGCATGATGATAAGATTTCGTAGATATTGTTTCTAATTACTTGTTTATTTCGTATAAATTGTTTCTAATTACTTGTTTATTATTTCGTACGAATTATTTCTAATTGCTTGTTTATTATTTCGTATAAATTGTTTCTAGATTTTAGCGATTTTGAAAATATTTATTTGCAATTCACATTTTTTTAGATTCAATTTCTCTCATGTTTTAAATATTCCATATCTATCTGCTAAAAAAATTACAACTGCATGATTTTTATGCTTATGCATTGCGATAGTAATAAATGTAAATTAATTCTTTCAATTTTTCTGTTATAATAAATGTTTTTTTTTCTTCGTTTCCATTTTTCTTCGATTAAAACTTTGTTTAAAAGTTTTACGATAGCAATTTTGGAAGAAATTTCATATTTTTCAATCGAAGCCAAAAGGAAAAGATAACAATTGAATCCCCTTACGCCTCTTTAAACTTTTCTCTTTTTACCGTATAATTTGTGTGTCATTTGTCTTTTTCATCCAATATAAGTTGGTGTAGAAATTTTTGATGTACAATATTTCAATTGCTGTTGGTAATTATTATGAACATAATCGATTTATTTTAATTCAAAATATACCAGACATTATTTCTGCATAGTATCTGAAAATTAAAATTAAAATATGGTCATGATACTTTTATGATTCGTTCAAAACCCTTTGATTCATCTGGAATTCCAATCAAGATTATGTGATATTTTGTGACTCATTCATTCTGTTGGAGTTGACAAAAGGAAACCAAGGGGAGTTGTCTAAACAAAACTTTCGTGCGAATCCTCTTATTAACTTGTCATGCCAATGAGCACTTTGCATGAAAATTGCGTATAATAATTAAGAAATATTAATTTTTAGCTTCAATTAAGCATTCTTACTGAATCTATCGTACCATCCTTGGCGAGTTTTATGGTTATTAATCCCTTGATTGTAGTTAATATTATACGAAAATCAAATTCAAACTTTAGATACATTTTTTCCATCGCTTGAAGCAAGAATGTGACACAAAACCAACCTTGTAATTACAAAATCCCATACCTAATTTGATTTATTTTACTCATTGCGTTTTTGAAGTATCACGTTAATATGCTTCTGAAAGTACAGAGAGACATTCCACCCTTTGTAGGTTTTGAGTCAAATGTTCACACGTATCTACGCTATAAATATTAAATATGTTTACTTAATCTTATTTATTTAGCTCTCATCAATTTGTAGTTGTCATATTAAATTATATTCAAATTTCTAGACAGAGAGACTTCTTAGCACATATTACTGAAACTTTGATAGAAATCTGTAAATTTTGTGTAAACGTATACCCAATTTCAACTTTCTAGCATAAATCATTTTAATTTTTTTTGTCACATACAGATAGAAAGACTAAAATTCTATTTATCGAAATCAGGGATTCTTAAACGTGGTGTTTCTACAAAATCATGGATTCGAAATTTTTAGCGATTACTATATTTTTTCTACACTCTGCACATGATGAAATAAAAATTTTTTAGCAGATAGCCTGTGTAATAATTTGTTTTACAAAAACAAATACTTGCTATATACTAAATAAAAAAAGTGCTGATTAAAGGAAAAGAAAAGGGGGGGGAGGAGATATTCATCTCATTGTGTCAATTCAAATAAAACAAAAACAAAAAATACTCTCATTACAATCGAAGTGAAAGTAGTCATTTTCTGTCCAAAATAAGGTAAAGCAGATAGATTTATCGATGTTATCACTTAATAAGAATTGAATATCGTGAAAAGAAAAGGTGATGTTGTGTGGCTTCCTGTGATCCTGCTGTTGACAGCACAATGTTGAACTTTTGTGTCTCGTTGCTATTGGTAACGTGATGATGTCATTATGAAGTGGATTCTTTCCTTGAAGGGTTGTTTATTAAACTAACGCCAACTGATAGGAGTACACCCGATTGTTCGTTCGAACGATAAATCCTGCGCTTAAACAGCCATCATCCTTCTCAAAACTTTTCTACCGAGGCTTTATTACAGGGAGACTGGAAATCGGTCGTGAAATAAATATAAGCTTTGAAATTACTCCATAAAACGAAACTCTGCGTTTGACCTTTCTTACGTGCACTTTTATCGCTGTCTATTACGAGTCGATTTACTACTACCTTTGGGTAATACCATCAGGTAATAGTCTTCTATTAATTTATTAGCCGCCTGGCCTCTCCTGATACCAAAATACCGTTAAAGAGTAGGGCTGTAAGTCTCGAATTGCCCCATTCACACATGTCATAGAGTATTGAATCTTGAATCTTCAGCTGAGACTTACTGGAAATGAATGATACACATATCTTGGATCTGCACATCTATTGTATTAAAAGCAAACATTTTTAGTTTTAGTTCATAATGGGTTTTAGTGCTGTAATTTTTGGTATAAATTTGTTGGAATTACATAAATACCACTTTACTTCTAAAATTAATACAAATTCCACTTTGTACCGTTTACACCACCGGTAATCAGTTTGTTAAGAAACTATTCCTATTTTAGATATTCATATAGTATCTAAAGTAGGAATTCTTAGAATGGCGACACTCATATAGTGTTTAAAGAAGGAATGACTTCTTAGAATGGCTATATTCATAGAGTGTTTAAAGTAGGAATCGCTTCTTAGAATGGCTACGCTCATATAGTGTCTAAAGTAGGAATGACTACATGCATATAGTGTCAAAAGAGGAAATAATTTTTATAGAAGAGTAATTATCTGCAACAGGAATTTAAAAGAAATCTTTTCAATTACCTTCTAATTTATGTTATAATCAATGCTTTAATGCAAGAGTAGTGATCCTTTCAAACATTTTTTTAAAATATGACTTTTGATAGTTTTGCATAAAAAAGATATACGGGACGATACAAAATATAACTGCTTATTTTTAAATTTTTTTAGGATGTTGGAAAATCTTATTAACGTTTTCAAACTGAATGTGTAATAGTTTTCGAGACCTGTCTAAAAGCATTGTAATTTCAACGGAAATGCTCGAAAATCTACCAATTATGTACGACCAATGGATTACTATCAATTTCACAAATTAAGGTATTCTGCATATTTATGAGATTGTTGAATGAAACTGTATATGATGATCGATTTGTGGATTCAAAAAATACTATACGGGAGCATATATAACAATTAAAGACATTTACTTTAAGTATATTTATTCTACACATCCTTAAATTAATTTTTTAATTACTAAAACGAATAAAAATAAATTTTATAAGCATCTTTATTGATTTTAGTTAATATCAATGATATTATTTAATAAAATATTTTAAGACAGAAAAAAAAGGATTTTATTATCAGCAATTGATCTCTATTAAGAATCTTCATTCGTTGAAATAATTGACAAACTGTATTTATAGATTTACAAATTTACAAACCCCCTCATTTTGCACTATCATGTGATGAAAATAATTTATTTCCGTTAGTAGATGTACGCATTATTGAAAAAAAGGGATTTTATTGTTAAGTAAATATTTGAAACTTTAAATTCCATTAGAAAATATTTTAGTATAATTGTAATGCAAAAAATTCTTTCAAGTTACAGCTGAAAAACTTCTGAACGAAAAATTACCTGATTTCTAAGTTTGCTATTTTTCAAAATAAAATTTTGTAAATTTATGAAAGCTATAGATTTTATTAAAATGATATTTCAAAAGACATATTCATGTGTTATATATTAATATAAGTGAATTTATGAAAAGAGTAAACAAGGAATAGAAATAAGTCAAGAAATTCCAGCAATTCGTTGCATAATTATTAATGTTAATATAAGAATCGTTTAGTAAAAGGTTTCAGTGAAATCAATTCATTTTTTGAAAACATTTTCTCTTATTTAAATTATTCCTAGAATTTCTGGATTTCTATTTACTTTACATTTTAATATTACGTTTTAACTTCCCAGAAGAGTATTACGGTAACATTTATTTATTAAAATTTAGCATTCGCGCAATGTTTATAAAAGTAATTAAATGTACATTTTTTTGCAGAAGTTTCATATCTCAACAACGAATGGCATCAAATTTTTCGGAAAATGGTTCTGTGAAAATGTTTTTGTATAATATCTTAACTTTACAATTATTTTGTTAAGTACTAAAGAAGCTCATTAAATGTGACGATAAACTTTTTGTATTATGTTCCGTTTATATTGAACAATATAGTTGTATAGGCGCAAATTGTAGAGGAATGTTTGATGAAAAATTTCAAAAATTAATTTAAAATAAATAAATTATTACACTGTTTTTATTCATAAATTATATAATTCTAATAATTATATTGTTATGGATTTCACTGCCGAATTCGTTTGTGTAGGGTGTGTATGGTGTGAGAACGAATCAGATGGCCTCAGTAGGAAAACAACGATGACGTGTATTTACACGAAGACAGGGCTGCACAAATGTGACAAATATGTACAGCCGAGTACGAATACACAAGATGACACACAGCAAATTGTAGATTGTAGATGCGGGCTTATATTCTTCTAGGCCAATCAGGCGTGTCTCGGTTCCTAATGGACGTATCGATAAAATACTTGAAGTTTCGAGCATTTTATATTTTATAAATATTTTTAAATAAATACAATCGAACTCCTATTTATAGAAAATCTCTCTTATTAAAGATATTTTAAGAGCCTTTTCATTTGAAAAACAAATTCTGCTTCTCTAATAAAAATTCTAGTTGTAGTACTGGTTTTTTAAGCTTTCTTTTATACATATTATAGAGAACGTATAGTAATTCTTTAAAATAATTCGAATATGAAATTTAGGCGGATCTCTTTGTTTTAGATCTCCCTGAGTACAAAGAAACACATTTATGGAAAATGTCCGTTTGTCCTTCTGTCAGTCTGTGATGAAAATAACTCAAAAATACTTTCAGTTAGATGTTTGAAATTCAGTATACATTCTTTACACAAAACTTGCAGATTTCTGCCAAATTTTGCGCAAAATCCGTACAAAGGAAATTTGTCAATCCAAATGCTCAGGTATAAGTTAAGACGATACGATAGGTTGGTTGGTTGTTTTGTGTTTTTTGTCAAGAGAGCCATCCATGTGGTTAAAAAGTTAACACGATAATTACAAAATTAAGAGAGCTAGTTAGATAAAATACTGTTCACAGATTTAACATATATTTATTTCAAATTTTGAGCCAGATTAAATAGCAGGTTGATTGCCAGCCGGTTTGTACCTTCAGAAACATGTAAAGGCGATGATTCAAAATCGTAGTCACTTAACTATATCAAATCTGGTTTGGGGATTTGTGAATAAAAGTGCAGTTTTCTGTGAAATTGTTTTATTTGGTTGACAAAAAGCATCTAAATCCCAAATTTAATTTTCGGATGCTAATATAAGATTCAGAAATCAATTGCGGGGAAAAGCACCTCGCCAAATATGACGCGATAGATACAGTAAAAATTAATATTTCGTAACTCTTGAGTGCCAATGCTGTGTAATGCGTTCTTTGATATGACTAGTTTATTCACAAGTAAAAGAGAAAATTTAGGGAGACTACTCCTGCTCGGTCTACTTAATTTAAGCATAACTATATTGTAGTAAAAAAAACAATGGGTTTCATGCACAAGGATTAATATAAATTGAATGAAAAAAGAGCTTTTAAAATATTTTAGAATTTGCTATTGATTTTTACATTATTTAACTTATTATAATGCAGATTTATTAAAAAAGCAGTAACTTTTTGCCGGTGAGGCCCATGTAATAATTTCTGGTTTATATAATCCCTTTCCTACCATGGAGTGATACTTTTATTATTAATATAACTTAACTTTAGATTTATTTATTAATAAACGTGTCACCTAAATAAAATTTGTAAAATATGAAATAGAAGCTTGGTTTGATAAAAACTTAGAAATCATAAAGAAAACAACGTTGTACAAAAAAGTATAAAATTCCAACAAGTACGGTATAAACAAATTTCAAAAATCGTGACTTGGTTATTAAATCCTTTTAAAATGATGGTGGATGTCAGGAAAGATTGAAATCCTTAAACCCCGACAAGATCGATGAGGTAATATTGAAAAGGGTAAATATTATATACCATGGCTGTCAGGAGTTGGCGGTTTTGACGTAAGAATGACTTGATATTGGATGAGTCTATTTTAATATTTTAAGAGACGGGCATGAATTAAAGTTTGCAGGGTGGCCACGTTTTGCTCATGCGCAACAAAGGATTTTCGATAAAGTAAATAAGGACAAAAACTTAATCGGAAAAATCAGTTTAAAATTTTTAGAAAACGAGTACTTATTCTATGTGAAAATATTTTTAAAAACGAGTACTTGTTCTATGTGAAAATATCTGTAAAAACGGGTACTTATTCCATGAATTGAAATATTTAGATATTTCTATAGATAGAAAATTTCAAATATTCAATTTAGTGGAACTATTTCACATGATTGGCATTGTAAAATAATAATTTTTGATATTATAAATATTTTATGTATACTATTTCCTTATAATCTGTTAATATTAGTAATTGTTTAAATAATAAGGTTTGTAAATAACGAAAACGTTAGGTAATAATTTAATTTTTAAAGAATTTTGTTATTTTAGCTTTTTTTCCCACGATAATCATTTAAAAAATAATCATAAATGTTTTCGCAAAATTACTAAAATAAAAGTCACTAATGGAATCATTAAGACGATAATGAAATTAAAAATTTGTTAATTTAGATTGGCATTGATTAAAATATACACCAGACCACGGTGACTTGGTGATAAGATTTCAGCTTTCAAACTGATGGGTTACATGTTCTAGACCTCATTTCACCAAAGAATCTTCGTGTAAGCGAGTATGGTGCACGTTCAATCGATCGAGACCAAACGTCCTCCCGCTGGTGTGGTTCTTAATTTAGGAGAGGGGTTCCAGCTGGTGTCATTCTCGTCGTCTGATCGCAATTCAAAACTACGAGGTCAGTTCCAAAATTGTCCTAGTATTGCTTTAAAAAATGAAACGTTAATATAGTTGAGCTGAACAGAATTAAATTAAAATATACACATCTTGAATTAGTAAAATACCTGATTCCCCTATTGTTCCTTAGTAGAATTCATTATCAATGCCTCTTTAAAGAGATGAACGTAAAACCTGATTTAAATATAAAGCCGATTTAAATATAAATATATTTATCACTACTTTTTTATATCTTCATGACCAGCTCTCGATATTGAATATTAATTTTTTATCGAAAAAATACTTGATCTTGCTAGGAATTTAATGTTTCTATATATTGTAGAATCACCATATTGAATTTCATCTTCAGGAATCTTTAATTTAATACACACACTTCTTTACAGCTAGTAGTTCATTTTGATTTTTAAATATAACGAATGGTCATTAGAAAATATCTGCTAGTTTCGTGAGTTTTTTTACCCCTATTTGCGAAAATAACCAAAATATCTATCATTGCTTAATAATGATGAATCCTTTAAGTTTCATAAAAATAGAGAAATGTTTATTGCTGAATTCTATCCATAATTTGCTTTGTTATATATTAATTACTTTTATTATTATACTTTGTGCACATTTATTTCAATCATTCATTTCTGTTTTCCTTTTCCAAAAGTAACAGGAATATCCACTGCTATTTGTAGATATAATGATATTAATTTCGCAATCGACAGCTACATCCTCAGTATGAGACGAACTAATCTTTGCAATAATCTGAAGCTGGTATCATGATTCGACGGTATAACATGAGTGATGGAATCCATGGGGCTTTGTCGGGAACCGACCATATCTCAGGGATCTGACACGATGAGTTTTATTGCAGTTGCTATCCTGGTATTAAGATCTTATTGAATTCCTTATAGGGAATATGTGATTTATAAGTATTACAGATATGACTGTACCTTTGATTTATCTTGAGAAACCCAACGTTTTCCTCTTCTTCGTCTTTGCTCCTCACATATATACTTTTTTTACGGATTCAGTTCGTTCACCTCATCATTTTCTTCCAGAACATTAATGTTATAGTAAAAATATTCTTCTTTATATCAATTTTCTACTTTTAGAGATCTTCTTTCACTAAAGGTATTCATTTAATGCATAGCATTTTCATTGTAATCCAGAAAATAAATAATATTCAATCAAAGAAAATCATTGATGTTCAATCAAAGAAAATCATTCATGTTCAATCAAAGAAAACCATTGATGTTCAATCAAAGAATATTATTATTGTTCAATTAAAGAGAATTATTAATGTTCAAGAAAGAACGTTATTATTGTTCAATCCAAAAATTATTAATGTTCTATCAATGAAAATCACTAATTATTCATTCTGAAAAAGAATTACTGTTGGCACAAAGAAATATAACTTGATTTCAATTGATAGTTGAAAATTCGTTGATTAAAGTTAACCAATGGTGAACAAAACACTCTAACCAATTCTATAATTTTGCCCTAGAGGACATAACTATTTTTTCAAAAAATAATATGCCTTTTGAATAGCTGCATATAATGTAGGAAAAATTTTAAAATAATTCTTTAATTATTCTTTTTTCGTGGTGTTTTTTTAAATTAATTATATCAATTTTCTACATTTTGAATTAAACAATACATTAGTAACAAAAATCACATTATATCGATTCTCCCTTAAAAATCTTTTTTTAATATCTTGTTTTATAATGTAAAAAGTGTGATAAGACTTTTAATGGTAGTTTTCATATAACAACCATCTTGGTTCTTTATTAAATTCCCTGTTTAAATCTAATTCTAGTACCGCTATTGCCACATATTGGTCTTTTTTATAAATGTTTATGAAAAAGAATTTTCAAATATTCATTGTTGCTTTTTGGAAAAGTCATGAGGTACTTTTAAATGGAAATAAAAACGTGTGTAACCAAATGGCAACACGATGCACTGTAGGGTTAACTGGGATAATAGAGATTGGTAGTCCATCGAATTTTTTAACCTTTGGTAATTCTAAATTTTCAAATAAAATTTGTAAACTTATAAATTTTTGGAAGCTCTTTAAACTGTAAATTTAAAATAAACATTTAAAGAATTAAACTTTTATTTATAAGCTTCTTCTATACTTTAGCAAAAATATCTGAAATTAACTTGTATTTTGAACAAAAATAACGTAAAAATAATCAATAATTTATAGCAAATTATAATGAACAGTTATGTATGAATAATTCTTCTGAATGGGAACAATTACAAAATGCACAGTTAAATATATGTGTTATGCTTATCAAATGTTTTAGAAACTAGCTGAATAAACACAAATAAAATCTCTTTGGTTTAAGCATTGTGATTTACATTAAAATCCTCAGTTATTATTATTAATAAAATAAGGTATTACTCAGTACAATTCTTCAATAGCAAAATTTCTTACATAAGATGAGAATTCAGTAAATTAATTATTATTAAATATTATTTTCTAGTAAAAATGTGTTAAATATAAATCATTTGTTATTTCATTTCTTAAAAATGATTTAAATTATTTTATCGTTTGATGGAAATCTAAAAGTGCGAATCTACAGTTTTGCGTTATTTTTTTTTCAGTGTTAAGTGAGTGCGAACAAGCTTTACCGATGAATTTGCACATGAGTAGGATGAGTATACGAATGCTTTGAAAATTTGCTTTGGAAGAAATTATTGGGAGAAAAGAAAAATTGTTTTTTTTTTTCTATCCATCACTAAGGGAAAGCTCTAAAAATATAATTGTATTTTATTGTTTATTCTTTATATATTAAGTTCAAAATAAAAGAAATTGGTGTTAAATTTTCGCATTAAAAATATATTTTCTTCTCCTTTTTAAACGGAAGTTGAAATGTCTCTCTTCATTCATACTTTTATTTCTATTTTTCTGGGAGAACAATTTATTACAAGAAAGGAAACAACAAAAGAAAATTCTTAGATATTAAAGAGCTGCCATATTTCGAGAGAACTGTTGAATCTCTAAGATAAAATAGACTGTCGCTTTTGATTTGATGGTGAGTTCTTTTCTCTGAAATCGATCATATTTTTATACATATAAAAATTAACTTTAGGGTTGAGTCATAATTACCTGACATAAACAGAGACTGCTGAAATGAACATAAGTTAAAGCATTAGATAATAGAGAGAGAAAACAGTTTTTTAAGTAAAATCTCCTACATTATACATAATAATTTTTATGATATAACGTTTTTCAGAATAAAAAAAGAAAGTCCACAAAAAAAGTGTTTACCTAAGCTTATTTTAATGAAAATAGTCATTGTAAAAAACATTAAAATAAACCTATTAAGACAAAATATTTCAAGGATTTTATTTTTGTTTTTCTTTCTGACAACTCATCCATATTGAGATTTCTTCTAGTCGCTCAATGCATTTGATTGCATCAATCGTTTTAGTCCGTCCTTTTCACTTCAGTACTTCAATACACTTCATTTCATATGGTTTATATTCAAATTAATCCTTTATAACATTTTTTTTTTCCTTTTTAGTTGTCATAATGAAATATTACCAAAGAAAAACATAACTAAAATTCTTAATGGTGTGAAACACAAAAAAAAAAAAAATGTACAAAAATAACAAAATATCTACAGCAGCGTTCATTACCCTTGAGATCTAATCAGCTTGAAATTTCCAGCAGCAATAATTAGATACTGGCCTATATTTCTTTTGTCTCTTGGATTTTATTTCATGTCTCTTTACCCATAGAGAAATGAATAACCATGCAAAAATCGATATACTTTATGTTGGAAAATTTTACTAAGTACATTATTTCCGATTTAAAAATTTTCATCATTTCGGAATTCATGTTGGCTAAAACGGGATATCGGATAATCAAGTTTTAATACCTCAATACAAAAATTTAGCTTGATCTAGATTGATTTTTTAAAGTACAAAAGTCAGGATTGAATAATATTTGCCAGACATGAGGATGGCATATGTACCTAAAAAATTAACATGAAGCGAAATATTCATTTATATAAACACTAAATAAATAATTTCTAAGAATTTTCCTTAATATTTTAGATAATTTTTAGTTTTAATATGCATTGCTATCGTCAGGTATTTTGAAATACTATAGAGTTTAGATGGCTTTCAATTGTACTGAACAATATGCCAATTTTTTTAAAATTTTTTTAAGGGAAAAAAATCTTAAATTATCAAAACCAAATTTTGATTAACTATCAAGTAATATTAAATTTTGAAATTTCTGTTGCAGTGCTACGGCAAAAAGCCTTAAAATTTATAACGTAACTTAACCCTCAAAAACTGAATACATTTTTAATTCCTCATTTTACAAACCATTCCTTCTCAAGAAGTGGAAATCTTGAATAATCATAAAAGTATCAAAAATTCCGCCTTGGGTACTAAAAAATTTACTAAGAAAATGTAATGGAAAAAAAAGTTGAACGATGTTGCAAATTTTTCGAGATTACTCTTTCTTGGCCACTAAATATAAATTTTTAATTTATGCATAGGTTTATAAGAAACGTTTATAAAAATATATAAATATTTATTTTACAGCCAAACATAAAAAATAAAAAATTTGATTTGTTTTTTCTGAATTTTTAATCATTAGCTTTGTGCTGCCATCTATCGCAGCCATTTCAAAATAATCGATAATGTTTCTCTTGATGCATTTTTCTGTTAACGGTTTCCTGTGAAAATTAAATTCTTTTTTTTTATTTATGTTAAACTCTACATTAATTTATATATTATATTATTTCCAATACAGATTTGCAGCCTGTTCTATGAAATATCATTTTTAACAAAGAATCTAAAAATTTTAATTGGAATATTTTTTTAATCTCCAATTATAAACTTATGAACGATAGCTTTTTTAAAAGTTTAGTTTATAAAATGATATATTTTATCAAAGATTATTAAGAAATTCATGCTCTTTCATCAAACAAAAATTGTCAAATTTTAAACCTATGGCTTAAGTAACAATAAAATGTGAACAGCGAAAGCAAATGAATAAATTAAAACGTTTTCTTATTGATTCCATTCACAGTATGATATATACAAAATCGATCATTTATGATATTCCTGTTCAATTACTTGATATAATGTTCAAATATTTTTTTTGTCTTAAGATGTATGAAAAAATGATTGCATTATTATAGTTCTTATGAGTATAAAATTGGTGACAACCTGGATCATATTATCAAACAAGCAAGTGGAATTGTCTGAAGACAACGAGCAAAATAGATAATTTTTTTTCTCGTCAATTCTGTTTTGTTCTTTCATTTTATTTATAGCAGCAACAATGCAAACCATTTTATATAAATTAAAATCAAGTATCGTTTTAATTTCAGAGCTATTTTTTCAAAAATTTTTTCAAGTTTTTCACATTTATTAGTCGAAAAATATGGTATGATTTGTTTTTCGGCTGACATCCTAACTCATAAATCAGCAATAATAGCATTTTTTTATAAAATATATATATATTCTATAGTTTTTTTGACAGTTTTATTTAAAACTGGTTGATACTAGGCGCGTTGCTGCCGCCGAAAAAAAATAATGTTAAGTGCAATCAATCAATAATATAGCAATGTTTTATTGAAATAGGATAAACGGTAAGACAGTATATAAAAAAAGAACAAACAAATATTCATTTTTATATATTACAGTTGTTTGTTCTTTTAGAATTATAAAACTTGGTGTTCTTTCAAAATAGTAATGAAACTATTTATTGTATATCGTGACTCGTTAAATACTTGTACAAAATTTTCAAATTTAATTATTTTATTTTTAATCTTTCGTTAATGTAGTTGAAACGATAATTTTTGCAAAGGAAGATGGTGCAAAATTTTCTATTATAATATTTTTGGCGAATACTGTGGAAATCGCTAAAATTTAATTAAAATATAAAACTCTTGGGATGTTCTCTCCAAAACTTTCTTGCATAATCTATACTTATAATAAAGCTCAATGTGTGTGTGTGTGTGTGCGTGTGTGTGTGTGTTGGCGCTCTACAGGCCAGACCGTTGGACCTACAGCTACCAAATTTGGTACATGTATACCTTGGAGGTCAGGAATGTGCACCTTAGAGCCCTTTTTAAAAATTTTTAATTAGAATTTGAATTAATTAAAATTTAAGTTAAATTTCGACGTTTTTCCGCTATAACTTCCGAAAATATTATTGCCCAAACATGATTTTTATATCAATTTAAAGGTAAACGATATCAGTTTTTTTAATTTATAACGTAAGCTTCTATTTTTAACGAATTTTTAAAGAAATATTTTAACCATGTTTTTAGCACGTGACTGGATAAAATAAAAGAATGCCGGAAGTTCAAAAAAAAAAAACTATCATTGTAAATCAAGTCTAAAGAAATGATACTTTTAGCACGTGACTGGATAAAATAAAAGAAACATAAAATGTGATATTTTCTAAAAAAAATAAATGCAAAGCAAAGGTTTCTGTAACCGTTTGTAATATCTAAATCATTTATTCAACAAATGCTTATTTACGGTAAACCTGATCGAATTTAGACAGGATATGCATTGGAATCCCGACTTAATGGCATATTTCTATTATCGTTTGCAATATCTGTATCATTAATTCAATATTTTTTTTCATTATAAAATGTGATAGTTTCTAAAAAAATAAATACAAAGCTAAGATTTCTATAAAATCTGCAAGAGCACGTCAAAGGGAAAAAATTAGGTTTTATCACCGTGTTGCCATCATTTTAACGGAAGTTCAAAGTTAAAAAAAAACTATCATTGCAAATTAAATCTGAAGAAATGCAACTATTAGCACGTAACTGGATAAAATAAAATAAATATAAAATGTAATATCTTTAAAGAATGCAAGGCAAAGGATTCTATGATCGTTTGCAATATTTAAATCATTAATTGAATAAATTATCTTTATTTATACAGGATATGCATTCAAATTCCTTTCCAATGGCCAATTTGTAAAATATTATTAATAAGCATAAATATTGTTTAATACTAATAATTTGATCTAAATGAAGTAAATAATTACATTTTATGTAGTTTGAGTCAAACAATGCATTTATGAATAATGAGTTTAAGCTTTTTTCATACTTTGCTCTGTAAGCCATACTTTTACAAAATATTTTTATTAATATTTTAAATAAAAGTTGCTACATCAGTCAGTCTTCTAAATCAATCCTTAAAACTGACTGATTTATAAAATTAAAAGAATATTATTAGAAAAACGCTTTCTTTTAAAACTTTTAGTCCATCATCTTAAAGAAAATATTAATTTAATGCCAATTGACAACCGGAATTACTTCAAGGCTAATGAATATGTGATTTAATTGAAAATTTTAGAACCCATTACTCATGGCGAACCAGCTGGTCGCCAAAGGCAGCTAGTCTGCAATAAAGTTGGTACCTCTGAGAATGACTTGCACGACTTTTGGATACTATAATTTCAAAATATAAATCTTTAACTTCGGTTTAGCATTTTTACAGAATCTATTGTCACCTTGGAGAGTTATTTGGTGATTAACCATTGGTAAATAGATACGGCTGAGATTCAAATTTTATTTTTTTTAAATTTTAGATCATGTAGTATGCCGGTAACCATCCCGTAAATGTCAGCAATTAACAGTAGACATGGAGACAAACATTCATTTTTATTTGTATGGATTACCAATAAATTGTGGTTTTATTTTTTATATGAAAAAATGCTATTAAAACGTTAATTTCAGTTTTTTAATTTCATTTTTTAGATTAAAAGAATATCTTTAAAGATATTAAACCAAGCCAGCAAAAACTTTTAGTTCTGAATGTTTTAGAAGAGAAAAAACAATCTATGCGTCATTCTGTGTCTCTATAAGGCTTATCCGACCAAATTAGACAACCAATAAAAATAATGAGTTATTGAAAAAATATTGATAAAATTGAGTTATTTATATAAGTCTGAAATTGAGTTTGTCTTGAAAGATATTTCAATACAAATCATATTGTTTTTAACTAAATTTTTTGCTATTTATGAAGTTTTGCATTATTCTGATGACAAGGTTTTGTTTGATTCCATTAAAACACCTCTGAATGTGCAGTTGTCATTAAATCAAATATAGTGGATGATTGAGGAAAGGAGTGTGGGCTCATATGTTGTCTCATAGTCTGATTACTATCAAAATAAAGATTACACCCCAAATAAAAGGTATCCCAAAATTCACTCAAAGTTTGAATTTGCCACCATTCGTGCAGCAAAGTGTTGGCAACCCTATTAAAAAAACTTTTTGATACCTGATAGTTTAGGATTAGTAAAAATGGAGACTTACAACGTGCTAAGGCAAAATTCAAAATTAAATTTTAAAAAACTGTGTTTTTTTTTTTCTTTAAATTGTTATGTATTCATTGAATAGAGTAAGCTGGATAGGGTTATATATGGAAATAACACATAGGTCAAATGATCTCCACGGATTTGCTGGTACATACGCATTCTTTTATCAAAATTTTCCTTGACCATTTTGCATAAATGTGGCTGAATTTCGTTGATGCCGCTTGGAATTTCCTCCTACAAAACACGCATACTTACAGACTTGTTGCATAGACTTTGACTTCAAATAACTCCATAAAAAACAGAATGATATTAAATCACACGATCTAGAAGTCCTATCAATGGTATTTCATTTTTGAATTATGTCTGCAGGACTTTCCTTATGTTTGAAATATTTTTCAACAATGAAAACACGGAATTCTATTGTGTAACACTACATTTTTATTAACCCAATGTTAGCTGTCAAATGAATGTTGCCCCAATGTTAGTTGCCAACTCTTTAATGCACGAATGATGGCAAATTCAAATCTTGTGTTGATTTTGGGACAATCAAACAGGATTTTATTCAAATTAGGTAATAGGTTTTTTAAAAAAAACAATCCTATATAGAAAAACTCTGAACACGATGCATACAACTAAGAAAAGAGTAATAAAAGGTATTTCATTCTAGAATTTCTATTTTTTATATTTTATACATTTACTTTTTCGACATAAAGAAACAAACTCAATAAAATCCAAAAAAATCTAGCAATACTTTTCTTTTTACCAAAAAGAAATGTTTCCAAAGGCAGAGATAAGAATAAAGAATTTCTTTATTAGAAATACCCTTCTGCCTTCAGGCACAAATGAAAATAAATGGAACATTTCCGATTGGAAAGTTAGTCAGATCCCGGTCGAGTTATTAGTCTTTTAAAAAAATCGATTTTAAAGAAAGAATAAGAAATTTCACTTCTTTTCAAGATGGGAAAGAAGTGACAAAGACTTTTCAAAATTTGTGATGGAATTTTTTTTTAACGTTTCGATTCATAAAGGTTATTTCTGACACAACGGTTACTATTTTATTTATGTTTCTTGGAATACTAATGTATTTCTGGGAAATAGAGAGTGTCCCTGTCTTTAAAGTCTTAGATTAACCAATGTATTAATTCACACTTAATTTCTTTACAAGATATCCTACAATGGAATTATAGATTTTAACTCACTGTGAACCGAATACATTAAGTCATATTATCAAAATATATAATGTATCTAGCTTATGGGGAAAGTATCTATGTTGCTAAATATATCATTTGTAATCTTCACATATACGTATGAGTTACTTGCAAAACTTAAGGTTATGGAATTAAATAAGAACAACATACGATTTTCATTAAATATTGTTTGACTTTCAAATGAATAAAAAGTATAGTTTGGTTAGATTTTTTTAATAAGAAAGAGTTTCTAATTTAATTTATAAAATCATCCATTTTATCATTATTTACTAAACATGGAATCTGAAAAAAATTCCATTTTTCGAATTATGTGTATCTGTTGGTTAACCTGCATATCAACATGATTATTCACAAACGTAGCAAAACTTAGGTAAATGAAACTTTATATATGGTTTTTACAGCATAATTTCGGATTTTTATCAAATTTCAATAGAGCCCATCCATTTTGCATTACAAATCCATCAGTTTAGCAACTCGAAAGCATTAAACGCTATGCGAGTGAAATTTGGTGCATGGTTTTATCATCATATTTGTGGTTTGTATGAAATTTTAAAGAAATTCTTCTCTACGGATTTCTATGTCATTTGGTCTATGCGTTCTTATACGTGTGAATGCGGTATCTCAAAGAACGCAACAAGATAATTAAATGAAATTTTCTATGTGGTCAAATTTTGGATCTAATTATTTAAAGAAAAGGTGTAAAAAATGCTTATTTTCTTTTCTTTACTTTATTATGGAATACAAAAGATACTATACGCTCTAATCACTAGGTGAAACTAGGTGAAATGGCCTTTCCAACTCTTTCGTACACTTTCAAATAAAGGTAAAGGCCTTGTATGGCATTGGTGCACTAAAAGTAAGAAACATTAACCTTTGGAGTGAATTAAGCATTTTTACTGAACCTATTGTGTAAATATTAGCAAGTTCATTGCCGTTTAAAAACCTGGCATTAAAAACATGCGAAAACCGAATTTCGAAGAGTTTTTTTCAAGCGAGTGGAACAAGAATTTGATACACAAATACATATGCAGCCTCAAAATAACATGCGAAATTTGTAATATTTAAGTCTTCTGCAATTTTGAGTAATCACATTTATATGTTTCTGAAAATATAGATCGACAGAGGATCAAACTTTTGTTCGATTGCTTTCAAAATTTGATAGCTGCCTAGATTATCAATCCTTAATTTATGCACCGAATTTAACCCATTTAGATTAGTTTATTTTGTAATTATCGTGTTAGTTTATATCTGAGCTGCCGAATAGACAAAATTTCTATCAATGGATTTTATTCAAAATTTGATGAAATTTGAAAATTCAATATAAAAAATATATCAAATTTTATCTGTCTAGTTCAAAGCATTTTTTGAGTTATCTTTGTTATAAGCAGACGGATATTTTCCAAAAATGTGTTTTTCGAACTCATGGAGATCTGAAACGTAGAGATTAATCAAAATCTCATGTTCGAATTTTTTTGACGATTACAATCCTTTCTGTATACTTCATATACTAAGTAATAAATATACTATATAAAACTATTTTATTACTACCCTAAAAGCACATCCTCTTAAAGAAGGCCATTTAAATATTGCTTCTATGAAAACAATTGTTTTGTTTAGGCATCAAAAAATCATAAATGTAAATATAAATATTTAGCCCCATGAATGTGAGAAGGAAAAGAAAGGATAGTATAATTTATGGTAATATTTGCTAAGAAATGCTTAAGTAAAATTTTGATTCTGGAAGGAGAAGACACCCTTATTCTACTTTCATTTTTTTTTTTAATCTTGTGATAGAGATGAACAAAAGTAAACTAATAGAATAAGGAAGAATAATCACTAAAAACTATCAGAGAATTCGACCTCGAAAATTTTCTGATTAATTTCCACAACTAAGACACCCTAGTATAGAAAGAAAAAAAAAATCCTTTTTGGAGTTGTGCCGATAATTCGATCAAAACCGTAATTCGAAAAGAGCTGGAAAAATGAAACTTAACATGAGATGTTTGCACCCAAAAATTTGTAGACGAAATCCATCAATAAGACCGTCCATCCACATGCAGATGAAAATGATATCTCAAACACACAGTAGATCTAGATGAATTAGTATCTTTACTCCAGACATGCAGATTTGTATTCAGTATTGGATAAAAGGAATCAAATTGTAGTCTATCTGTTCGCGTATAATCTTATTCAAAAATGCAAAAATTTTTAAAAAAACGAAATTTCGTATTTCACACTGAAATTTCAGACCTGATTAAGATTGCCTATATCGGTCGGTGGAAATAAGCTCAAAATGGAAACTCGATTCTTTTCTTTATTTTGTTCAGAAATGGATACCCGGTTCTTTTCTTTATTTTGTTCAGATATAGATATTCGATTCTTTTCGTTGTGGGACGAAGTTGAGAATGAAAACTTTGCGTATTGTGGATGTATACGAATGTTCACAAGTTGACAACTCTGTCCCGTTTGCTTTCCATGGAGTAACGGGGTAATTTTTTTAAGTTTGGAGCGAGATATTTCAGACTGAATAATGCTTGATGAAATCTTTTGAAAATTTTAATTTACGGTTATGAGGAAGACATTGAACAGGCATTAACATGTTTCGGATCATACAACAAGAATGAAAATAAGTCGGACTGGGAGATCTCCGCTAAAGTATCTCGTATATCTAATACTATAATACGAGGAATGGTTGAAAAGTCGAAAATCGCCCCAGAATTAATAAACTCCGGTAAACTTTGGGGTCTGGGGTTTTTGGCCACGAGGAATCGATTGGCACCGGTTTTGAAGCGCTACGGTCGAGCAGTTCGGAGTTACAGATAGGATATTTTCAAACTTTATTAGTTCGCCATAATGGCTACTTAAATTTTCAAGCGGTAACGTGCTGCCATCTATAGCCAATATGGCGAACTAATAAAGTTTTATGTTTATGCTGTTATAGGTTTATAATATGTTTCTTATGTATGTATATATGTTTGGTTTTTCTAAATAAATTTGTCAAAAATATTGAACTTCAACACACTTCAATCTTTACCTTTACTTTACCTTTGTATAGAATAGTTCCCTTTCCAAACTCTAACTTTGTTTAGAATAGTTTACAATGGTGCACTTTAACCGGTTATCTTTTCACCAATGGTTTCACAAATTTTCTTATGGCATGTATTGTTTTGATAAATCACAATTGAAAATTTAAATCTTCGAGTTAGCTTCGATACCTGTTTTCTCCGAGCGGAGCTCGGTCACCCGCTGGTTCTATAAAAAATGTACTTTTGTATAATTGACCAACAATAGTTTCGAATCTTTGATGATTAAACTCTGGGAATACAGTTAACTTACAAACACCAGAACAACAAATGTGTATTTTGTGCGTCTCTCTTATAACCGATTGAACTAAAATTTGCACAGAACTACTGCTAAAGTTATAATTTCGAATATAAAAGTTTATTCATTTTAATCACTTCATTTTAGAGTTATAGCGTTAACATCGTTATGAAATTACAGACCAGCAAATGGCCAATTCCTTGATGGATTTGACATTTATTTACACTTTAGATATTTCTTTGCTTTCTAGTTAAATATAACTAGAAAACAAAGATTTATCTTTCCAATATGGGCATATAGGCTTTCTCTGAATGGATTTTGTTCGAAATTTGACAGAAATTTAGTTTAAAGCCTAGATACACGACTTATCCGTCTAGCTCAAGACATTTAATAGTTACTATATTCACAAATAGAGACAGATGGATGGACCGATATATTCCAAAAATGTGATTTCTGAATTTAGGGTGGTTTAAAACTTAGAATTTCGTCAAAGTCTTTAATCTGAATTTTTTTGGAGATAATGGTAAGTTCTCTTTGTATATTTCGTAAACAAGAAAGAAAAAAAAGGTTTGATATTTCAGATGGCAAGTTGCTCTTTGCCAGACAATAAAATTGATGATTAAAATTCTTTTAATTTTTTACAATCGGTTGTCTTTTCTCATGAATCATTCAAGACTGTGCATCATTTGATATTTTTTTAATGTGTTTGTTAAAAATATCATACAGAATATTAAGAAGATTTTCATCAGTTTTTCAGGAAAATTCTACTTAAATCAGTTATATATATTTAATTTTCGGAACCTTATTATTGGATTACTTATTAATTCTTAAATCCTTATAAATGAATTACTTTCCAAGAATTACGAAGTGCAAAGAGAGGCACTCGATCGCTAATGTATTATCATCATATTCCTCTTATGACAGTAGAAAGAAAAGGGGGGGGGATTAAGATTCCGTGACGTCTTGATGTTTAGACTGTTGCCATCTGTTGGAAATGAATCAGCTACCGTTTTATGTTGAAAGTTTTAAAGATGAGAATCGATTTTAATTTAACAATCAAATCCATGCTGTGCAAAAGATTTAGTGTTTTGTATTTAATATCACAACTAACGAAATAATTTTTTAAAGATTAATACCATGTATTCGAAGTTAGAAAGCTGAATCTAATCGTCTCCACTTATAATTAGAAAAAATATCCATTCTTAATTAAAATAAATCATGTTCGGGAGCACTCTTCTTTTCTTTCCTTTCTTTTGTTTTGTTGATAAGGCGTATAAATATTAATAATTAGCTTCATGACTCTTGGTGCAGGTAGTTTCCTTATGAATTTCTACCTCACCGTTATTAGATTAAAACTCACTTTAATTTCGATATAATTTATTCAAAAAAAATTAAAAAATACACAACTAGGAAAGAAGTACACACTTGACTTTATATTTAGAATAGTTGTTTTTGCTTATGAGACAGTCTTCCAATTAGATATTCGTTAAGCAATTATTTATGCAATCAAGAAAGTTAATTAATAATATTTGGGCTTGCTCTTCCCAAATATCTCCGATTTCGTTATTGATGCGTTTTCATATCGAAATTAACACTTACAGGAACGAATTTATTTAATATTTCTATCTTTTGATTATTAGAAATGGTAATTTCAGGTAAAGGGGTTAAACAATTCATTAAGACGTAATTGTAGATTCCACGCTGCCTTCCGTTTGCTTTTATATTTGGGTTGCCCTAATAAAAAGTAGAGAAGTTGAATGAAATTAATACCTTTATTGGAAATCAAAAGAAATCTTCATGAACGTTGTTACATGTGTTTCAACGCTTAAGTAGCAGGTTTGTGTCTTTGCTGTAGAAGTATGGTGACTGATTCTGAATAGAAACATATCGCCTGTAAGTGACCCAAAGATGTGGAAGCTACAGGGTGATAAATTCGGCTGATGTTCCAACACTGCACAAAGGAACTATTTAAGACCGTCTGAGTTTCATGGGAGACGTGTGGGTGGGCATTGTCATGGAGAAGGGTCGCTTGCTGTCTGAGAAGGCCCTGGCGGTTTTCTTTTTGTAACTTCGTCAAAGTACTGCAGTATTGTTTTGAACTAATAGTACTGCCTTGAGGCTGAAAATCAATCAAAAGTGATCTATGGCAATGGAAGAATCAGAAACCGTAATTCCGCCAGTTGTTCCGATCTGAACGCATCCATTTATAGCACGACTTCGCTTTGTATCAGCAGTATGGGCAGAATTGGCTCTTGTGACATTAAAATCCGCAATTCGCTTTTTATCAATTTCCTCTACCACAAACATCTATCACGGTTGAACCACGTATGCAGAACGCACCTCCTATTGCCCTTTATATCCCAGTTTAGTGACGCTGTTACAGCTGCAGCCATTCTAATACAATCTCAAGTTTTCACTTTTTATTTGGCCAACCTTAACCGATTAATTGATATGAAGTGTTTGATAATAAAGCAGGAAATGGTATTTATACATCCAATAATGACGAGATAAAAGATGAGGAGATTTTTTCAAAACTCCGGCTTGAAGTGCAGATGGCAGTGGACGATTCTATATATTTACTCTACATATTATTTCATATAATCATATAAATGACGTATGACGTTAAAAACTTAATTTTAACTAACGGAAATTTCTACAAATGACTTTCTGTTGTATTTTTATCTTATGACAATGTTTTGAGTTTCGCTTCCGCGCATAATTAAGGGAACTGATAATGTAATAAAAATACCTACCTATTGATTAATTGAATTCGATATAAATGTGCAATTATGTTTTCAGGAGTATGTTTTAAAATTCGTTTAAATAGTTTGTTACAATTCTGAGCTATCGTATTCACATATATACGGACATACAGGTATTCTTCCAATTATCGGTTTTATTGCAAAATTTAGTAATAAACCCATGGTCTGTATTTTGTGTATCTAACTCTTCGAGGTTTTGGATTCGTATAAACCAGGAAAAAATGAGTAGAAAGTCACTAAAATAATTAACGTTATTGGTTCCCAAAATTAATTAAATATAAACCTCAATTTTGATCAAATCTAAATTAAACTACTTACCTACTTCTTTGACCACAGTCTAAATTAAAGTACTTAAAAATATATTTAAAACAATTTAATTAACTTTTATAATATTTAATTTATAGTAATTTTTTTTAAAAAAATTTACATTTCTCAACATTTTAACAACGGAAATGTAATCATATTGTTTTCTTCCAAGGATAATCGAATACCTAAAATAATAGTTATAAATTTTTATTCATTTCATCTGTGTTTTAATTCTAATAGTAATAACTTTTTATTTTAATCGACACCACATTTTATTATGGTATTATTATTTCCGGTGAAATGTTTAATATCCATTTTCCATGCATGTTTGTAAAAGTCGATATCTGCTAATAAAGAAAAAAAACATGTAATTTAATCAATGGACACATAAATTGATAGAAATTTGTCTCCTATAATTTCTTCTTTTGTGATTTGATTAATTCTGTCTACAAATATTTGAATTCATATAAGGAATATTTAAAAAAGCTTCTACTTCAAAGATCTTCATATGACATTTTTAAAAATCAACTATAATGAATGGAAACTTGGATAATTCTCCATGTTTAAAGAACCATTCATATGCATTTGCAAGGATGAAATTGTATTGCTGCCTTTAACCCTCAAATTGAATGCTATTTTAAAAACCGGCTGTCTTTATTGCCAAAAACGTCCAGAATTCGATGAATTTTTATTGAACTTCTTCATTTTTGATTCCACAGAAAATCGTCTGATTAGCGAAAAAAACCCGCGAATATTCCGGTATAAAATGGATTGGTTGTGAGTGATATATTCCCAGTAGTTTCTAGAATTAGAAATAATTCTTAAGTGTACAAATTATGTTGCCACAGCTTAATGAGAAGTAACAGAGATATAAAGGAAATGAAAACGTAAATCTGGAAGAAAAGACTGCCAGAAAACATTGCCATATTTCTTTGTTTCATATTTTTTGGAGATGGCATTAAATTTCGTTTCCCAGACTAGATTCAATGATTTGGACAAAAAAGGATGTTTTCGACTTACAGAAAATGGAGTATTCTTTTCATAATGAGATTGAATGATTGTAAAAAAAACAGTGTGTGCACGTGCGTCTGTGTTCGGTATTTAATTTTGTAAAAGATTGATGCAATTTTGATAAAATGAAACTCAAAAATGATTCAAGAAGATAAAAAAAAAGCAAGGATACAATTAAATACCCCTATGACATAATGAAATACAACAATAATACAATGAAAGTAATCGTAAGGTATATGATTTTATGTAAAAATAATTTAGAGTAATGGACAAACAATATTTATAAACAACTGTTTATGTAGTATATGTGAAAAATAACTCTATGCTGGATAATTAAGACAATTTCATTAGAAGTTGTTGGTAAAAGGTATCTAAACATTTAAATGAAATGTCAGTGCTGTCTAAAGAATCTGTTGCAGAAACAGTCATAAAATTTGTCATTCATTTAATCATAATCAAAATTGTTATAGTCGACTGCTCATATATATTTACGTTCAATAATTTTACAGTTGTTAAAAAGTGGACACAATATTAAATAGAACAAATAATTGTCAATTGTAATCGTATCCTTTTAGCACGGGATATGGTACGATTTTTCCATGAAGCTATTCGACAGTCTGAGAGCTGACAGACATCATGTAGATTTGTTAGGCATTTTGTGCTAATACAACTAAATTTTGAGAAATTTTTAAAATCTATCTATCTCTATATGTATAGTATAATTTTTGAAACATGCAGTCATTTTTTCCGAAATTTGTTAGAAATTTGAAACTAAAATTTATGATCCATTATATTTTATTCCGTTTGTTGTGGTTATATATTTCTCTATTTGTTTACTTTCTGGTATTTTTGTTTTATATTTCTTTTATATTTTTTCAATTTATATTTTGCTCCATTTCTCTTATTTATATTAATTCTTTTATCTTAATTTTCAAGTCTTTTAATTTTTGTTAAGAAAATTTTATACTAACTTTAAATATTTTTTGATTCATTTCAAAAGCTTCGGGTTGTGTTGCCGTGCACGAGGAGTACATATACATATAAATATTTTTTTTTTCTAATCTTTCGAATTCCGGCTTTCACTTTAACTTCTTTGAGCGATCTTTTATTTTTGTCCAAAAATGCAATTAAAAAAAACAAAAAAAAAAATTCTTTAAAACATTTCATTTTTAACTTTTATAAACTCAAAATATTTGCTCTCTGCCTTCTTTCTTACTTCAGATTTCTTATTCTATTCATGGTGCTGTCTAGTTAGTATTTTTACTCAGTAATCTTAAAAATGATTAAATTAGTTGAAATCTTATAATAATATCGCGAAGCATAAAATATATGATTTAAGAGTTTCGGGCTTGTTCTCCTTAAATCAAATTATGTTGTGTCTGTGTATATTAATTTCATAATTCCTTACTATCTCTATTTTAAAAATAATTTCCTAATCACTCAAGCTCTGGTTTAACTTTAACTTTTGAATTGAGAGAATTTTATTTTCCCTTTGTGACTTTTTAAAAAGGTGCCAAACCAAAATATGAAGACGCTGAACATAAAATTTTTCGTTGCTTGCGTTCGCAATTTTGTTGGAAAATTATTTCACAAAAATTTAGCATTTCAACAAAGGATCGATTAATCGCTTTAGTCTCATAACTGTAAATACCAAGTAATATTTCGTATTGTTTGCAGGTATTTTTGCATTTGTAAATATAAACGATATTGCTCTTATACTATACTATATTCTAGAGTTTCTGCACATGTAATTAAACTATTTATTTAATATTATTTTTTACTTTTGCTTTCATTTAGTTTCATTGTTTCCTTTTTTCATTTTTTGTGTGCATTCATTTTTTTCTTTCAAATTTCTACCTTTTCTTTCTTTTTTCAAACGTTAGTTTCAAAATTTTATATTTTTAAAGGGCTTCCGTTTATTGCAGTTACATGTTTCCCTATTTGTTTATGATCTGGTATGTGTGTTTTATATTTTTTCTATTTATATTTTGTTCCTTTTCTCTTATTTTTCAAGGTCATTTAATTTTTGTTAAAGAAGTTTTATGCAAGCTTTAAATTGTTTCTTTTTTATTTCTAAAGCGTCGTGTCGTAATTGCCGTGCCCCAGGAGAATCGAATAATGTACAACTATCGAGAAATGTGGTTTCTGTTAGTTTTTTTTGTCTTGTCCGTGTTTTAACGGAAAGGGGTGCAGTAGCTTCCGAGGGTAAAGACCCAGAGGGGAGAAGTCTGACTTGTAGCTCACACACACGACACTACCCTTTTTAGGGGACGGTCGAACTCATTCATCCATCCGCAAGTCAGAATTTAGATCCAAATCAGAAATCGACTTATCCCTGATTCAGTACCCCCAGAGGTATCGTTTTGTTATGGGAACTTGGAGGACTTTGCAGTCTCGACATATTTAACGTGCCCCACCTGCCATTAGCCAACACGGCGGTCTCTGGCCGAGACGAGGACAGAACCCGCGACGTTTCGGTTACGAGACTGACGCTCTACCAACCAGGCTACCACGGCCGTTTCTTTCACTTACCAATTATATTAAGATATTCACAATAAACTAGCATGTCCAAAACCTTGATATATTATCATTCGATAAGTGAGTTATTTACTTAAATTGAAATGTTATATGATTTGAAAATGAAAACAAATTTTTCATTGTATATTTAAACCTGAATTTTATGTGAAACATTGTGAAATAGTTTTATGTCGAATTTTGACTTTTTTCCTTTTCTTGACATGAAAATAAATCTCGTATAAAAGCATTTATCGAAAATGCTCTTATATGATATTTTATCTTCATGTCACGAAAAGGAACAATAAGTCTTAAAATTGGATAACAATTTCACTGTATGAAATGTTTTCACCTTTACGCTTTTTTTTCTTCTTGTCTTTAAAAAATTAAGTAACAAATATATATTTCACAAATTCAACATGTTTTTATCATATTTATTGAAAATATAATCTTTCTAAATTTAGAATATTAATTTCTTTAGTCTGTTTTTGTATATTCAAAAAATGTTAAATCCATAAAAAAAATATTCAGGGGAATTTTTGTAATTTTCATTTCGAAATTAATTTAAATTACTATTATATAGCAATGAAACCTTTAATGTATTTTAAGTAACTCCGTTCCTTTATTTAATTTCAGTATGTATTCAAATAATACGACGATATATTTTGGCGCGTCATCAGGTAAAAACGGATTTTAAAAAATTAAATTAAATGTTTTTTTTAAATTTTTGTACATAATCAGAAAGAGAGAAATGTAATATTATAGGTAAAAAATACCACGAAATATTTATTTTGAGTATATTATGAAATTATGAAACATTTTTAAGCTGCTCAAAAAATTCTTAGAGTCATTGTACGTATTCAATGGTATAAAAAAATATTGGAGGTGTTTTTTTTCAATCACGCATATTTTCCTCTAAAAATCGTTGTCATTACTAGTTTGAGGTTCACCTTGATGTTATTTCCTAGTTCAATAAAATCAGCTCGTGCCTTTACAAGAATTTCCTTAAAAAATGAATTTTACCGAATCGAAATTTTGTAATGATAACTCTGGGATGTTTCTTACATAATTTAATAACAAGGAAAAGAATTTTACCACAGAAACAAAACATAAATTTGAAAAACAGGAAAAAAAATCTTTGTTGTCAAAAAATTAATTTAATGAAAATTTTATGGTAATGATTACATTTTAAAAACATGCATGTCAAATACAAATAAATAATGAACAAATGGCATAATTTACAGTTTTTAAGTTGGAAATTATCCTGATCATACTGAATTTGAAACATTTTAGCATGTTCCTTACTACAATTGTTCCTTCCTTCCTAAGTATTTTTAATTACGATGCAGAGTCAAAAAGTAAAGAGACTTTGGAGAAAAGGTACATTTTTCTAATGATCGAAAATTTAAACAAAAATTATTTTTCTACATGACCACCGGGACTTCAAGGCACTTTTCCCAACGTTTCACAAGTTTTTGAATCCATCGGAAAAAAAGTTGTTCGGTTGTAGCTGCAACAAATTTTTCATGACATCAGTGACTTCTTCAATGGTTGCAAATCTTCTTTCTTTAATCGCTTTTACAATGAAAATTGTCAGGCGTCTGGTCCATACGGTATGGCTGGAATTCTAACTCTTCGAATTCCAACTTCTTTATTGATTCAGCCGTCTATTGAGCAAAATGTAACAGAGATTTTCTTGCTGCAGGGTGACACATTTCTGAGTTTTTCACGACATTTAGATCTGATTTTATTTTCTAATTTAATTCATAACACATCACAATAATTCTCACTGTTCTCTTTCAGCGATTGACATCGATGGCTTGCTCAATTATTCGTACTTCATATAAAGAAGTTTTCCCCGTATTTGAAGCGTTCTATCTATTCGTAAATTTATCTTCTTGATAACAGCTGCGATCATACTGCGTTTGCATTCGACGAATAATTTCTGCATGTTTAACACCTTCCGTTAACAAATAGCCAATCATTGCTTTCTTTTTTTCCCTGGTGCAGAAGTATAACGGGGTAACCATATTTAAGGATCTGCAACATCCCAACGAATAATATGGGATAAAATTGACTCGTTGCGTAGAAGTGTTTCCAACTGCATGAATTCAGTGCTGGATATTAGCAGTGTTATCACCCTGAAACGGGAAATTGCAAAAGTGTCTGTACTTTTTTGCTTTCCCTTCTGTAATATCAGTCTAAATCTTTTAAAGACATTTAAATTTATTACATCGACAAAATTGAAAAACTTGCTCATAAAAGATAAAACCATACGTTGGTTTCAAACTATTAATTAATAATTTTACTTTGGATATTCAAATACGTCATTTCTTTCTGCTCTATCCGATTTGTTTGCAACTCTTGATTTTTCTACCAAATTGTATAAAGTTGTCGGCATTCTGTTACAATATGGTGAATAGACCTTTTTACATCACTATATTTTACATCATCAAGGTGCGGGTTTTATTAACAAATATTTATATGTGAGTCAAATATTGTCGATTTTTAATCAGGTAAGAACAGTGTAGAACTTTCTGTTGTGCTAATTAGGCCCGCATTCATGTGAATATTTAATTGAGTGGAATTTATTTGTATCTTTAAGGCTACACTGTATTTATTATTTTTAAAAGATTTCTTTGCCATGAAGAGTTTTACTTCCTTATACCGTAATTCTTATTTTAAAGGGATATTTTATTATTTCAATCTCATCTAATCTGAAGTTTAATTAACACAGATTGAATTTCAACAAGGACATTGATTGATCTACAAAGATGTTCTATTACTTTGTTTATTCAAAATATAAATTAGGCAAAGATATTTTAGTTGAATGAAATAGAAAGGCATCGATTCAAAAAATTTTTTCGTGAACATGGCATCATAATTTTTTTTAATCGGACAAAAAAGTTGGTATAGAGTTTGATCTCTTGGCTACAAGAACATATGATTGCATCAATGTTGATGGTACGAAAATCTCTAGGATAGCACAGATTCCGATTAAAAATATTTTTTCATTCTTAGAAAATACGACTTTCCATTAATTAAGTAAACATTGCTAAGTATATTTTAGTATGATTATAAGAATGGAAAACGAAGCTTTGTTTAGAATTCTATGTCTCATAAAATATATAAATCAAAATCGATATTTTTTATGACTAAAAATGGAACACAAATTTTTAATTCTAAGTTTGAAGATCCTTTGTACCACTATTCGTAACTTTTTATTACATTACATCCTAGTTTTTTTTTTGGGGGGGGCAAAATAAATCGCATAACATACAGAATCTGCTTTCTTAAGGAAGTGCTAAGTAACAAATTCCAATTTCTTTGTAAAAACAATCTTTTTTTACACCTTTTTTTAAGAGTTTTTTGCTCTCGTTTCTTTAAAGGTTCTTTTTGGGATTTATGTGTTTCCTTTAGAACCAACATTCTGCCAAAAGTAATGTTGTTAATAAATTGTTTATAAATCTGTACAATTTAAATTATTGGAAATGGTCTGTGAATCATGATAATCATTCCAAATAAATAATAATTACCCGTATGAAAGCCAAATAGAAAACAATTAAAAAACATTTGGGATAAAATGATGAAGTCGTCAACTAAATCGGAAACATTAAAAGACTTTGTTTTTTAGTAAAATTAAAAGAATAAGATGTTAAAACTGATGATGAAATGTGTTTTGTCTTGTGTGACAAAGAGTGACCAAATATATTCCCTGGTGTCAACGAGATTGCGAACTTCAGGTCCAGAAAATTGCAACATACTAATTATAGAACATCATCTACCAAATACTGAAATGGTATGTGCACTGTGTATCTAGCAGTTTGGAGAACAAACAATTAGTGTAAAGAGATAATATTTGAGTAATATGAACATAAACTAGGCCAATTTTTATATCTTGTTCTTTTTTACCTATATAAATACACATTATTACTTGTAAAAAAAATCTTAATGTAATTTCTCCATAACTTAGTTTTATTAGGGTATAAATTTCTGAATTTCAATGTGATAATTTTTTATTGAATTAAAAATTTAATTGAAAAATTTACATTAGTTCCGATCAAATATTAATAAAATATAGCTTGTAAGTGCAGATTAAATATTTACTTTCAATTATAATTTTAATATGACTATCTAATTTAATGATAATGATTTCACATGGAAAATATCTTTCAGAAAAAAATAAACGAATGAAAAAAAATAATACATAGTATCTACATCAATTTGTGTGTCCTTTATGGAATAGTAAGATACCATAAACTATACACGAATGCTTTATAAATTTAAATTCAATCCTATAAATTTACATGCATTCGTGTAATTCTTTAACAATAACAGAATAGAATCATATCCTACATGCTTGAGTCGCAGCTGAAACTCGCATCGAATCGATACCTTAATTTTCTATGATTTCATATTGTATTTTTTACAAAACAATGAAGCATAAATCATAGCTGCTTACATTTATTTGAATAAATGTATAATGGATACAAAAAAACAATTACTGACATGAGTCGATTATTAGATTTTGTTCGCAAGTATGAATAGCTTCATATGTGAAATTGAAGACCCAATTGCAAATGAAATAGACAATAGTTCAAATACCATTTTCGAAATACACTTCACGTGAAAGAAGTTCATAATCACGTCGATAGTCTTTATATCCATTTGCTTTGATTTAGCTCCACAACTAGCTATATATTTATTTTCTATTTCCTTTTGGCGTAGGTGTTGGGGGAATTGTGCCAATACGTAGGTTAAATTCCGCCAAGGATCGAACCTACAATGCTCGGGTTTGAAAGCCAGTAACTTATCCACTATACAAAAATGGCCACCGATGTTTAGTGGTAGTTACTGGCTTATTAAGATGTCACCACAATACTCCCCTACCAGTGAGTTCGCGAGAGAGACGAACGATTTTATTGCGCCAAGCGTTATGGTTAGTATATGAGCGTTGCTGCTGCGTCAAGTGAGTCTGACGACTTTGCGTTGGTGCGTCAAGTGAGTCTGACGACTTTGCGTTGGTGCGTCAAGTGAGTCTGAGGGCTTTGTGTTGCTGCTGCGTCAAGTGAGTTTGACGACTTTGTGTTGCTGCGTCAAGTGAGTCTCACGACTTTGTTGCTGATGGAGAGATGTCGCTAAGAGAGCTGTTGAAAATTCATCACGTTCGAGGTCATCAATTTGGCGTGGGTATTGACGGAATTGTGCCAATAGGTAGGTTGAATTCCGCCAAGGATCGAACCTACAGTGCTCGGGTTTGAAAGCCAGTAACTTATCCACTATACAAAAATGGCCACCAATGTTTAGTGGTAGTTACTGGCTTATTAAGACGTCACCACATCCTTACTTTAAAGATCACCAATAAACAATATAATTTTTAGCCGCTTTTGGAGGTAGATTTGGATATTTTGTGTCTCTTAGTTGTCACGTGAAGAGACTCCTTTTTTCAATAGGATGAGCATTTTAATTTCACATTTCTTGTATTTTTTTACTTGTTAATATTAACAATAGTGTAAATATAAATCTCAGTTTCCATGATTACAGTGAAAAATACAATATCTGGTAAATCTATAATTTGGAAAATTTTTTATTTGTACGGTCTTTAGAAAAAATCTCATGGAAACTTATGTACTTAATTACTTTTACTAAATATATGTGTAATTGAGTACAAATACATTGAAAAAAGACACCTACAAACAATTTTTCACAACTTTAAAAGCGCTTTGCTGATACAACCTGAACTACCCTCTTCTTGCATTTTCAATTTCCATAAGTATCATTGCATTTAGACATTAAAAAGTTGTTGTATACTATAAATAATTTTTTAAAGATTATTAATGGGGTTCGTTTTTTGGTTTTTTCATTTCTGACGACGGATAGATGGAAAAAAATTATATGCTTATTTTCAAATGAAAAAAAAAAAAAGCGACGGAAAGAAACACTTTTTAAATATTTCACAATGCGAAAAAATAATCTAAATTGAATTGCCAATAATGAAAGATAATTAATTATAAATATAAATTTATTTAAAAAATAACATTCTTTAGAATTTTTTGTAAATGAACAATTTTCTAACATGTAATTAATTTAACTTTTCATTTGATGAATATGTAATGTTCAGAAATTCATAATTACGAATTAATATATTAAATATAAAATATTTAAATAATTTCTTAAAATTAATTTTTGAAATTAGACATTTTGGAAAGTAAATTACTGCGCAATATTATTTATAAGCTCTTGACAATTGCGATTTAAACTATTAACTATTTATTGTTTAATTAACTATTAAAAATTAATTTTTAAAATTAAAAGCTTAAAAAAGTAAATTATTGGGCAGTGTGATTTATAAGTTATAGCATCCTCACATACACAATACATGGTTAATTATTAATAATAATTTAAAATTTGGTCGATCTAAAATAATCAGTATAAATTTAAATTGAGAAAACTTAAAATTATAAACAGTTTTATCATCTATATCGGATATAATAATTATATTGGTTACCAGCAACATATCGAAAAAATTTGAAAATTTCTTCTAAATATTCGATGGCATTTCGAATGATAAGTTTCTAATTTTATTTACTTGATTCTTACTAATTGGTTAATAGGAGAGTTACCCATTATATCTCAGATTAAAAATTTTCCAATTCAGATTTTATGTCAATTAATTTTTTAAAATTAATACGAATTAATACATAATTAATAAACAATTAATTATTTTGAATTTAAAACACATGCAATTATAAATAACAACTCACCAGTCACTTTATCAATCAGTTATCATTTTGATAAATAGACTATTAGACACTTAAGAATAATTTAACAAATATCAAAAGTCAAGATAAATAGACCTAAATCATAAAGAATTTGCTTTATTCTTTCTGGCAGTGAAAAAAATGGCTTGCACTATAAATATTAAATCCGTACTTTGATTTACGTAAAATTTAAAAAATACATTAAAAGTCGTCATTTTATGCATTGTGTTTTTCTCATCTCATTGAAAAAAACTTTGCGGATGATTTTTTCCAAGAAAACTCGGGCAACTTTATATCCTCTTGTAAACAATTTTTGTTTCAAGCTGATATCTTAATACCTGCCTTATACGAGAGCGAGATTAATTTCCTTTTTTTTATCGTCAGAAAACAGCACGTAAACATGTCATCCAATAAATCTTATCTGACACCATCTCTCAGATCTTTCATCCGTTACCGAACTTCACTAGTCCATATTCGTAGACGCGCGCAGACTGATTCATTTGTAGATAAATCACGCATAAAAGCGGGAATAATTACTTCTGCCGCTGCGTGTCGCTGTATACATTTAGTCACTTAAACAACGCCTACTGAAGTCTGTTCACTGGGTGATGCGTAGGCATTGTTCTTCGAAGGAACGAAACGCATGAAAAACAAATAAAAAAACAACAACCAGAATAGTTGTAAAAGTTGCTGCCAATGGTGTTCGTTTCGTCCAATGGATTTCCTTCCCCTATACCCAAAGCTTTTATTTTTGTTTTGTTTTCATTACGTAGGATGAAATAGAGTTCTTGTTGCGTCACTGGATGAAGAACAAGTGGTAGTTGTTGGTGCATTAACTTTGAACTACTTCATAAACATTTGGCTCTGTGAAGTTGATGTGGATTTAAATATTCTGCAAGAAGTCTGTCCTCTATATGTTATATATTTATTCAATGTTGATTTAACAAATGAACGGTGGTTTTTGTTGGTTTATTGAAAACGGTAATGATTTGGAACAACTTTTGATCTGTTATCGTTTGGTGTCGATGGGATAGGTTCTGTGGGAGACTACCGATAAAAATCCTTTACTCGGTACTTCAAAATTTGAGACGAAATGAGAAAGTACATCTGGGCTGTTATCACCGGCTCATTCGTTTGCTAAAAAAGCCCATTTATTTTAGAAACAACTTTGTTATTAAAAGAATCAAATGCAAATTGAAGAAAATTTCACTGCGTCGGAATGGGAAAAGTTGTGGAATCTAAAACAAGATGGTTTGGATTCGGTAAGTCACCTGATGATTAAAAACGTGAAATTTGTTATGTATTTTGTTTAAATGCCGAGAATAATTGTTTTTTGTCTAGTTGATGCTAGGTAATCGCTTGTTTTTGTTTGTATTTGGAAATTCCTTTCTTTTCCCTTTATTTTTTTCAGTGACATTATGTGCTGAATGATTTATGCTACAAATAATTACAATGCTCGCAACCAACAATTTCTTTCAGTAAATCGATTTTCATGCTTTAGGATATGTTATAAATTTTACTCGATTTCTTTTTTAAAATTTTCTTTGCTAAATATATCCGCAATTAAAGGCATAATTTTGAATGTCATTCCTTTTTTTGTAATCATTTCTGAAAAAGATCAATCGAAATTTGAAAAAAGTCTTTTAATAAATTTTAATAATACCGATCATCAAACGATAAGAATGTTCAGCTACATATATACATTTTTGCATACAAAATAATTTATAAAATATTTACACTATAATCCCTATTATATCCTAAATGGTATAGATACATATATCTATTAGTACAAAATATTGTTATTTAAATAACATCCCTAGTATAATATCTCTAAATAGTAATTAGTATCCCTATTTACTATTTTTACTAGAAATAGTATCCCTATTAGCTCAAAATAAAATCTCTGTGAGCGCTAAGACATTTTTGGTATATTTTTATGATATCGGCTGGTATTCAGAATGTCGAATAACATTTTGAAAATATCTGATAATATCTTCTCTATTAGGAATGTGATCATTTTAAATTGAGTTTACAATATTTTTTTCAGAATCTTTTAAAAATTTTTTCTCTTTCTTTCTTTCTTTTCTTTTTTGCATTAGAATTATTTCTTCCTGTTATGTCTATAGATATAATAAATGTTTTGCGAACATTCTTTAAAAATACAGTCTCTTCAAATCGATTATTTTAAAAAGAAACTTTTTTGTTTTGTTTTGTTTTCGAAATCAATCTTACATACGATTTTCCTGCAGTATTAAATCGTTTCTACTTCCGTAAATCGTTTTTGAATATCTAATCAATATATTTATTTTTATTGTTAAACCAGAAATCATTTCAAGTCACTTTTAGTTTTACACTTCTTTCATGAAACAAACTGGTAATGCTTCTAATGTAATGTTTTACAGTCACGTCATGTGTATTACTATTTCTGATGAACTAAAATGATAGCTTCAGATCTTGTATCACTTGTTTGTGACCTTGATTTCATTGAATTTAGGCCATTAAATGAATTTTCCTTAGCTAGAAATAGACAGAGTTCTATTTTGAATATAACATATTTTTAATATCCAGCATTGAAAATTTTTATAGAATAAAAATTAACGAAAGTTTAATTATAATATCTGCGCATTTTTTCTATATTTGCAAACATAAGTTTGTGTATATTTTTAATAAATGTATATAAACGAAATTATCGTTTATATTTTGACTGAAGGGATAATGAATCATTAGTTATAATTATTTTAATAGAATTATTTACTAAATTTATTTTAATGGCTTAGTTGAATTTAATTATAAATTGAAAAGCCGTAAATCATTCTCTCACGAATATCATCTTTATTTAATGTCTGACTGAGAGAATTAATTTTTCTCTTAATCAAATTATTAAAATTTGTTGAAATGTTCACAAATAATTTATGAAGCATATAATCTTTCTAATTAATGCTGATTCACATCAAACAAAGAAATTTGTATATTATGAAAAATTTAATGCTATCGAAAGGTTAAAATGTAATAGTTTTTTATGAATAATATTTCATTGTTCATAACATAGTTGATTTGCTCATTAATATTGTTTGATTTGACGAATTATCTATAATGCATCATCTACATTTTAATATTAAATCTAAACATATGTCCGAAGTATGCAGCTAATGTTATGTTCGTTACTTTTTGTCGTATATAATATACAATTATTTCTTATTTTAATTTTAGAAATTACAATTGCTTGAAAAATAATCTAATTATTTTTTCTAACTTCTGCATTATCTGAATTTACTTTTAATGGAATAGAAAAATAAAAATATATTCTTGTAAATCAGTCATTTTTGATTTTTAAAAAATTATGCAAGCTGACAATATTGTTTGCTCGAATCAAAATTGAAACTTTAAGCCAAGCAATGTTATTTGGCTTCTGTCCATTCGTATTTCGAAATTTGCAGAGTAATCTGTAAATATAATCGTATTTCATGTGATTGAAATCAAGTGGAATAGTTTTCAGAGTTAAAACTATGAAGGCAATACTTTCGCATTTTTAATTATTCCAGTTAAACAACATTTGTATTTTTCAGTTTTTAAGCTTTGATAAGATTTTTCATTAAATTATTCTTTAAGTACAAAATATATAAAAATGAAAAGCAATTTAGAAAAAAATGTGCATGCATTTTGTAATGAAATCGCAAGGTTTTTGAAACTTAGAAAGTATTCATTAGTTATGCTTAAAATTTAGCATTTATCTTTGCACTCTAATTAGTCTTTGGCTGTTTGCGTATCATATTAATTCTGTAAATTTAATCATATCTTCTGTCAGCTTGAAAAGCGACAAAATAAATAGGCACAACCAGTTCACTTATTGCTACTGGGGTTGTGTCCTTGCAATTTTAGTTGTATAGGTTTCATGAATATAATTTTTTCGAAGTACTGTGTGTATTTTAAAATATTTAAAAGTGCTTTCGTTCTGTATAACGAAAGTTGTAAAAGAGACTGTAAAAATCGTTTAATATATTCAACTTTTAATTTATTTTTGTGAAAAATTTAATTTAAATAATCTTTTAAAGCTATTATTTTATTAATTTGCTCTATAGTTTCTGGCTTTTAATAAAATTTGAAATATATTTAAGGAGTTTGCAATCAAATCATATAATATAAATTAGCATAAAATATGCTATTATTGTTGTATATTTTGTTAATCTTATTATTTATTTTTGTTTAATTTAAAATAAATTATATGAGCAGGATGCATTGTGTTAATTTCAAAATCTGTATTTGAGAACTACAAGAAATTGTTAATTCTTATTGCATGTGTTCTTTTCATTTGTGTGTTAAGCAAGCACTTATTTTTTTATATTAATACAATCGAATTTTATTTTTAATTTACATGAAGAAGGAACATTATTTTCTCTCATCTGTTTCTGTGTTTCTTCTTTTAAATCTCTTCACTTCTTTTTTCAGACTTGAATTCTTTATATTTTCCGAACGAAAATAATTGTTGAAAAAAATTTCGACCGCCTGTTTTGAATTCTAAATTTTGAGTTCGCTAATCAATTTTTCTCCATTTTAAGTTGTGACCAGAACTTTTCTTAGAAATACAAATTTACAAATAACTTTTCTAAGAAAATTAACGAAGATATGTAAATGGCGAATTAAAAAAATATTGATGTAATGTTTTGACTATCATTCACATTTTCTACCGATAATTTAAATAATATGTTCAGTCATGCGAGATAAAGACAAAAAGAGAGATTCAGATAGTTTTTTTTTTTAATTTGAAGGATTAAATCAGCAGTGAGATAGCGAAATGATCAAAAGTAAGATTAGTTTAGGTTTAAAGTTTAGGGTGTATAATTTAGTAAATTTGTATACGTCAGAGTGATTAATCAATTATAACGACATTTGCAGTAACACAGATATATTCAAAAATTCACTATAAAAAAGCGAATTTATTTTTAAAAAACGGTTTTGTCGAAAAAATATATCGGGAGATGATCGATAATTAGAAAATTCGAATGCAAAAGGGAATATTGAATTAGTACATTGAATTCAAATTGAAATTTTCTCTCTCGAATGTCTTGTAAAATGCAGAATAGAACAATTTTATATTCTGACGAATTACCACTTTATTTTTCAAACATTGTTCTTGTTCTTTGCATCTTCGATAAGATCTAGATTATTTAGATTTCTTTTTATTCGCTCTATGTCTTTACATTATTTTGCATCTAAAATTATCCTTTGCGCCGTTTCTTTGCACTAAAAGTTATTCAAATAGGAATTAAGGATCGAATCTGTTCCGTGGCAATTCGATCTTTCAAGAGCATTAAATGTAGAGAATATAACGACATTCATCCATATTCTTGTTTTGTATCATAAAGTATGTTTATTTTGTCCATTTCTAATGTATGACTTACACGACTTAAGAATCTTGTATGTATTTCAAGATACAGTTTTATTTAAATCTTGTCAAATTCCATCTATTAAAAAGGCTTTTTTAAAATTTTTTGCTAACTTGTCTACATTCTATTCATTCATAATTATCCAGCTTATGATATGTAAAAATATGTCAGCAGTATTACATAAGATAGAATATTATACAAGATGAATGCCGTGTAAAATAATTATTTGATGCTTTAAGCCATTGTTGGTTGAAAATAAAAGTTATAACTCCGTTTGTGAAGAATTTTTTCGAATACTCTTAAGAATCATCTAATGAACAAATATCGTTTTGAAAACGAAATAATTTAAATTATTGAAAGCAAATAATATGGAAATGATGGAATAATGAAGCTTATCTCTAAAGTCTGTTATTTCAGAAAGTAAGAAAGTTGGCCATTTTGGTTTCAAGAGGTAGCACAGATACGTGTAAAATTTACTCTTTTCCCTTTTATGTAGAAAAGACATCCACACAAAGACATTATTAATGTAATTTTTATAATATTTCCATTCATATTCTACTTATGGCGTCGTGAATTTTAGTGATTCGTATGAAATCATAAAACAAAGAATTTTCTTTATTTATGACAATTTCGGAATAATATAAAACTGATGTTTTTGTCTAAATCGTAAGGAAATAGAAAGGGAAAACGCGTACCATCATTTCTATCGGTACAGTGAAATTTCTTTTGTTTTAAAAAATAATATTCGAGACCAAGTTATTGAATTTGAAAGTGAAAATGCCTATCAGGCTATATAATTTTTTCGAATAATTTAAAATTCTTTCTAATATGATATACCGTTTTTTGACGTCACACAATGTAAACTTTCGATTGATGTACTCGTTGTTGATATGCAATCTGGGAAATTCCAAAGGAAAACATTTCATTGGTAAATGGCAAATGTTTTTGTTATGTAATTCTAAACTAATGCGGAATCCAAAAGGAATAATTTGCCATGAACTCGTATCCTGATAACTGTTTGACATTTATTCATTCACCTCGTATTCAGATGCGTCTACCAGTCCCAGATGATGTATGAGTAGGAGAAAAATCTCATTCATTTTATTAGTAGTAATGATTCTCGTAAGAAAAGCGGAAGTGACGTATGGAGGTCGAGAATATTTATTGGTTGTTTTGACTGTTCCTTACAGTGAGATCATCTGTAGATATTTCAGAGCAGACTGTGGCTATTTCTGGAAGGAACTGAGTTAAATTTTAAGTTGAAAGAAGTAATGAATTCTTTTACTTGTTTACTTTTATTTTTGTTTGTTGAAAAAAATTGAAAGGCATTTTTAATTCCATTCTCGAAAAAGGGAAAATTTGGAATGTTTGCTGAAGTAAAGAATCTTCTGAAAATCATAACAGTATAAAGGAGGCAAATTATTGTGCTCAATAGAAGATCACGCCTATTTCCGGAAAATCACTTGGCCACAACGGGACAATGGCAAATGTTTGTCTCCTCGGGACAACCGTTGGCCATTGTCCCAACGACGGTCTCTCAACTGCCCATACAAGGACAACAGCAAAGAGGCAACGATTGCGCGCAAAAGTTAGCCTCGTGTGAACCAACCTTAAGAATCATTTCATGTTCACGTGATCACAGGAAGTCTTCCAAGCCTATTTAGCTCCGAAATCCATTACCCATCTTGTATGGAAGAAAATGAAAGCTATGTCACAGTTTATCACTAATCAATGTGCAATTAGACGGCAAGTGCAATTACATCTATCATGTGACGGTCCCCACTTGAATTGATTCCATAATGAATTCTATTGGCTATCTGTCGGAATGATTATTCATGACTACAAAACAGCTGCAGAATGAATATTTAAATTTAAGGCATTTAAATTGTTAAAATAACTTTTTTTGATAAAGGAAGGAAAATAATAAATTTCAGTCCAATTAAATAAATATTTTTGTGAATATATTAACATCTTAAACGAATTTTTTAACATTAAATACAAACACATTTATTTAAGAAGTATGGTAATGCGATATAAGTTAAAAAATATTTATGTATGTACCGAAGCTTAAACATGAAACGAACTTAACATGAATTTCGCATGCGAAAAATTCCAGTAAGAATGGTCTCATCGAAATTATCTCGCTTTTCTCGTTCTTCAATAATAAATCGGATATACAATATGCGCTATTTTATCTACGGATTGAATCCACATTTTTTGAAAGAACAAGTTTTAGCAACTAGAGTAATGCAAGCAAAATTACAGACCGATAAACAGTCAACTCTTTGGTGCATTTATTCATAATTCCGTAAAGATATAGAATTTTGATGTCAAAATTGAGTGCCAAATTTCATTTATCCGAATAGTTGCATTTTTTAGTCACCGTGTTTACATACATACAAAAGAACAAACCAATAGGCGGCCTTCTCGATGTATTTGATTAAATTTGGTATTGAGTTGTATTTTATAAGCCAAACCTGTGAAATAATTTTTATTTATCTAGTTCTTAATAGATATCGTGCTGACTTATATATAGGCAGCCAGGATAGACAGACTTCCACTTAATGGATGCTATTTGCTTTTTTAGAAAAATTGACGCATTTTATTATAAGATGACATAACAAAGTTCACCCGATTGGTTCAAAGTGGTTATATTATCATTAGTTAAAAATAGACAAAGCAACAGGTGGAAACGTCCCTTTTTTGGAGATTTTTATGATCTTAACTGTGGAAATATGTCAAAATATGTTGTTCGAATTTATTGTCGATACTTTCACTTCATATATACACCAGAAAGTAAAAAGAAAAATAAAGAAAGTAATATGAATATGATTAACATTTTCATAGTGCACTTAATTATCGGTATAATGGTAGCTCTCTCTTGTAAGGAAAAAAACGAAAAAAGAATATAATCTGAATTTGATTTGCTCTTTTTTAATACTGATCTTAATTATCAGCACATAGGCTTCTCTCACTAGAAAGTAAAAAGTAGAAAAAGAGAGATAATCTGAATAATATTTGCTCTTTTTTATAATGCTCTTAATTATCGGTATATTTCTTTTATTAACAAGTAAAATAAAGAAAAAAAGATAATCTCAAAATTATTTGTTATTTTTATAATGCTCTTAATTATCGGCACAATGCTTCCTCTCATTAAAAAGTAAAATGAAGAAAGGAGATAATATGAATAAGATTTGCTCTTTTGGATAGTTAATTATCCACACAATGATTTTTCTTAGATGACATCTTGAAATACTAAAACTAATATTTATTTTTTACCCACTTTACTTTAACTTGACTTATCGAATATAACTGATTTTTATTACATCAGCTTCTAATTAGTCAAGTACCACTGCATTTCTTTAAAACAACTTTATCTCAAAATGCGTATTTTGGTATAATTTTCTGGTTACATAACTGAATTCACTTAGTTTACGTCTCACAGATTATTTTCACACGATTGATACCGAATTGTTTGCAAGCAATCGAAAAATAAGATCAAGTCCTTGACACTGTGCACTGAAATATCTTAGTACTTTTTTTCTTTGACTAATCTTGCAGGAAATTGTCTTATCTGACGAAAAAAGATAATTATTATTGCTTTTTAACTTTTGAGTGAAAATGTTAGCTCTCTTTCTTACCTCTACACTGCATGCATGAAATTTCATCTCCCGTAGCATAAAATGATAAAGTAGAAGAGAGCACTTATTCATTATCTGGATTCGTTTTCTTTAAATCAAATAACTTGTCGTCAATCAACGCTTATTTGATATCAAAAAAATATATACAAAAGATGAAGTTTGTTGAAACTTACTTATCAAACTGTCATTTTAATTTTTGCGATTGAAAAAAATTTAGACCTCGATTTATTGATAAAAAAGGGGTCAGGTTTTTAGAGATTCCATTTGGTTTACTTAAAGAGATAATTTCATATTGAAGTTTCTGTGACTTCATTCTTGATATTACTGGCGTATTAAGATTGAAGGAATTTCTCCATTACTGCATAAGACTTCAAAGTGACTGATGAGCCGAATCTTGTACTTTTGTACTTGAATCTTGTACTCTATGAGATATTTAGAATGAAAATCATGTATTGGATTTCCCTTCATTAGCTTGATGTGTACTAAAAAATAAGATGATTAACTGATAGGTATATGTGGGTTTTTTTTACGATCCTATGATAAACCGCCAAAAGATTAAATTAAAAAATTAAAATTCTGATTAAAAGTACAAAAAAATCCCCCCGTAGTGTACATTTCCATCTTCTAAACTAAACAAAAGTTATTTTCTAGCACTTAAGTCAACGATCTAACCAAGTGTTTCCCGACCGTTTTTTGTTCCATGCCCCATCTAAGCCCTTCTAAAATTCTTATGTCCTCCCCTATGTAACATATACATAATTTTTATTATTAAAAAATTGAATTGTTCAATTAAGAAACTTAAATTATAGGTTTTAGGAAGAAATCACTAGAAAATTGTTAACGTAACACAGTAAGTAAATTTTCAAAACATATAATGAAAAATTCAAATTTGAAATAATTTTAATAAAGAGTTTTCTATAATAATTTAATATTTTAATTTAGTGAGATCTTTGCGCTTTCTGCACAGAGATTTTATGTTAGGTTCCAATTTGGTTAGCTTCAGTCTCAAGTCTCCAGTCTGTTATATCCAGACGATTTCTTTTTTTTTTACCAGTAAATCATTTACAGCTCTAAATTCACAATCAGCTAAATATGGAGATGGAAACGGTAACAATAGTTTTTTTGCACATTTGGTTAAATTTGGGTATTTGATATCTGTTTCCTCACAAAGCCATGCCTTCGCTCCTTTTATATTAAATAAAGTTTTAACTGACTCATCATTTTGCATTTTTGCGAGTTCTTCTTGATATTGCATATTTGTTATATAAGACAAATCCACTAACATTGGCCGCATCATACATGTGGGAAAATCAATTTGTTTTAAATCAGCCGATAGAATTTTCAGATGATCGGCAATAATAAGTAAAACGATATTAGTTACAACACATGTTTGGAGCCAATGAAACTGTTCAAAATTTCTTTGTTAATATATTTCTGACACAACTCAATAAGGGTAATGAAACCAAATATCTTCGCTTTTGCATCAACAAGAGTTTTATTTGTTCCCTGAAGTTGCTTATTTAATATATTTAGTTTTTCAAAGATATCGGCTAAATAACTCACAAATGCTTTACCATCCGGTGTTAACAGGTACTTCATTTCAGGTTTGTCACTTAGAAAATCACTTAGAGTATCAAACAGTTCCACAAATTTTTTTCAAGCAGTTCCCTTTAGAGAGCCATCTTACTTCAGTGTGAAGTAAAAGTCTCACATGGTCTGCATTTTGTTCTTCACAAAAGAGACTCTTATATTTGGCATTAGCTTTAATAGCATTGATACACTTTATTACTAAATGTAGTACTTCATTTAGAACAGGCGAGATATTTTTAGCTCCCAAGTTTTCCCTATGAGTAACACAATGCATAAGAATCATTTCTGGATACTCATCTCTCATCAATTTTAATCTGCCATTTTTCTTGCCGATCATATTAAGAGCACCATCTGCAGCACAAGATGTTATAATTTTCATTGGTATATTATTGACATCTTAGTAGTTTTTTTAGCTTATTATATATATCTTTGGAGGTAGTGGTGCTTTCTAATCTTTAATAGAACAACATTACTTCAGCAAAGTGCCCTTTATCAATATATCTTACGTAAGTTATCAATACTGCCTCACTGTCTCTCAAGTTGATTCATCCATTTGCCCTGAGAATTTTCTTGTTTTCAACTTTTCAACAAGTTGTTTTTCAATATCGTCTATTCTTCTACTAACAGTATTGTTACTGAGTGTCATAGCTTTTACATCTTTGTCATCTTTTTCAAGAACTGTTTTAATAAATGCTGATATTGACGGTTTAATCAAATTCTTTCCTATAATATGATTTTTTCTAGATTTAACGATGAATAAAGAAATTTGATAACTAGTCTCAAGAATACGATTATGAGTTGAAGTGTGAGCAGTGAATAGAGACTTTAAGTTGTCCTCTTTTCAAAATGTTTCTTTAAAGTTTGAAAGTAATTCAAATCTGAATTAATATGAGCATTATGCTTCACCTAAATACGAAATCTACGACTAAATACGCACGTGGCTGTGAAAAAAAGAAATGTTTCACAGACTCAGTCGGCGTCGGTCAGCTGACCTTTGAGACTGATATTGGCTTACAGCGCCACTAGTTTGACTCAACTGCTTCGGAGTCGGGTGGTGCTCCTGTGAGCTTCTTTTTTTGCTAGGCAACATCGGGCCACAAATTTTTTAGGAGTCGCCTCAGCTTACCTTCTTGATAAATTGGAAGTTCTTTGATTCAGCTGAAGTTCTTTGATTCAGATGCAAACAACTGCGTTGTTACCGAGATTTTAAAGCGTCCGGGGCCCAAGTGGAGCCTGCCGTTTGCCTCAGGGAGGTTAACTTGATGACGCCAAAAACCCAATTGATATTTTGGTCTCGTTAAACGTATTTATAATATTTATTGGCTGCAATTATGTAAGAATTTGCTTTTTTCTTTTAATTTTGGCACCGAAATCTAGCATTGCATTTAAATGGCCCAGAGCAAAAGGGTTAAACTCGTGTCGAGTCCATTTTCAAATTGCCCCCTTTTACAATCAGATTACCCCTCTGTGGAGCGTGAGCCCCACGTTGGGAAACACGGGTCTAACCTGTGGAGCACCAGGACAGACACGCATACTTTCATGTTTATCATTAGTTCATATTGACTTTATTCCTGTATAAGATTTATAGCGTAATTTTCTCTAAATGTTTTACTTTTGGTTCGATGTTTCACTATGATCTATTGTCTCATTTTAAATAATATTCTCTTTTACATTAAAGGTCAATTTTCTTTAGATAAAAAAGTGAGATTACTATAATTTTTCTGCTTTTTTTGGAGTAAAATTCTTAATTGCTTCTCGCTGTTTTTTAAACAGTTCTGATTTAATTTTAATAACATTTCCGAAAATTCCATTTATTTTTCGAGTAATATCTCAAAAGTATTTTTTTTATTATTTTTTTCTTATGTGTATGCTACAATTTGCGAGTTTTAAACATTTGATCACATCTATTGATTACAATTTAACTCCCTCTTATTTTCGTAATTTTTTACCTGAGAAAAGCTATTTTTATCTAATTAATGGGGAAGTAAGCCTAATGAATTTGTAGAAATAGAAATTTCATCTAAATGATGATATAAATGTAGTCTTAGTCCGGAATGCTTCATATTCAATATGAAATAAAAGCTCCAATTTTATTCTTATGTATATTTTGTTATAAATTTTTAAGAGAAAATTTAAGAATTTACAGGTTTTCTGATGTTAAAATAATTAATGTTCATGTACTTTTTTTCGATCTTGCATGATAATGTTTCTATCTTAATTAGAATGAAATAATTTTTTAAATTGTGAATTATGTCTCTTCCATCAAATAAAAACGAATTATTGTCTGAAGTACTTTTTTATAAATTATTTGTTTCCACTCATTCATATTTAAAGTCTTTTTATGGAAGAAAAATGTTCCCGTTTTTTATGTCGAATAATAATGTGATTCGCTGATGAATATAATATGCTCTTATTTCATTTGCATTAAATTTATAATATTTAAAATATTTTGTTTGCGTTTACTAAAATCGATATGTTTAAAAAAATAAAAAATTTTACCAAAAATTTGCAAGTCTTTCTAGAATCTTCGTTATTTCATCATAAATTCTAAATGAACGATAATAGATTTAGTTCTTGGAAAGGAAATGCTCTTTTTATTAATATTTTTCTTTATATATATATATATATATATATATGATAGAGAAGTTCTGATGAGCCTTGTGTACTTTTGTACTGAGATTTGGAGATTAATTATTGAAAAATATCTCATTGGATTAGAAGTTAATAATAAGGAAATAAAAATAATCAATTAAAATTATATTCGCCATTTGAATGAATTCTCCATAATTTCAGATTAAAGAATAAAAATAAACAGCTTCATTATATTTATTTTATCATTTTTTATTCTGAAGGTAGAGCAATTAACATAAAATTATTCTAGCAATTTCACATAAAATTAAGAAAATAATAATAATATAAGGCAATAATAATGTTTACAAGTTTCTCTACTGTTTTCTGTAATTCGCATTACCTTAAAATCTACCTTTCATTTATCTTTTTAAGTTTATTTATCTTTTTAAGTTTATTTAATAAATAGAGACATTTGCAATATATATTAGTCTTCGAAAGAAAAAAGGAGTTTTGAGAAAGCAGGAAAGATTATTTCAATATTATAAATATATTTAAATTCATTTGGTTTTGCGCGTGTATGTAATAGAATATTCATTTGTTTTTAACGTGAAAATTCCGTCATTAGTTTTGGTTTACGATTTTATACGTTTTTTTTTTTTTTCCTCTAAAAATTGTGGCATGAAGGAATTGATGGCTCAGAAGATGAAGTGCTAAATTAATAAAATTATCCCAAATTCAGAAAACATTAATTTTTTCATTATTATGGAAAAGTGCATTCGCGCATTTGATGTTTTTACCGTTCAAAAATAACAACTCTATAGCTAAAAGAGTTTTCTAGAGCCCTTTGATTTTAGCAATTTAGCTCAGATTCACCAGAATATTAAATTTAATCAGGAAAGTGCTTGACCAGGAAAGGAATTTAATCTGAAGAAAATGAATTTTTAATTTAGAAAAGAGTTAATTGAAAATGTCTCGTGGAAGTGTGACATAGCCTACCATGTTGTCATGGGAACACATTTGAGATCACAAAAACAAAATCTGTGTCAAAATTAAATGGACAAATTAAATAATTTCTTAATTATTCTCTAGGAAACCTCACTTATGACTGTCAATAAAGAAACAGACTAAAACGCTAAAATATTAAACTACAAAGTATGTGCCAGATTCATTAAACTTAAAGTGATATTGAATCAGTAAAATAAATAGGGCGATTTAATAAAAAATATTTGTTTTGAGTTTTTACGAGCATTTTTCACCATTTTTGATGTGAAAAGGTGTTTTTGATGTTTAGCTTTTGAATATTAATATAATGAAGATTTTGAATCTTTATTAATTAGGTAATCGTTTTGAAGATCCAAACTTTTAGGTACAGATCTACAATTCGTATTAAGATCAGATACCAAACATTATTTTAACAATCTGTTTGAATAATTGTATAATGTAACACTTATATTCACGTATAGATAATTTCTGCCATTATAGAATAAAAGTCATAATAAAGCGATTAATTCAATTTGCTACACTTTTGAATTATTGCATTCATACACAAGTATAGATAAATTTCCTCCTCAGACGATTATGAAACAAATCTGCAATTTTGATGATAAATTTGCGCGTATTACCAAGAAACACTATCATAAAATATAAATTTTTAAGATTAAATGAAATTAATAATTAAAGTCAGACTATATTTGAGTAAAAGTTAATAATTACAATAATTTTAAATAGTTTTTTTCTCGAAGGAACGGAAATAATGTAATCATAAAACATGAGTACAATATAAAATGACAAAAAAAATTAGCTGAGTGACTAAAAATTAATGAAATTTCCAACATTCTAAATGGAATATTTACATTTGTGCGACAAATCTATAGGAACAGTATCGAATTTTTTTGAAAAAAAAAATGAATTCTATATATAAAATGTAAGAATTCGGTTTCATATTCCTTTCATTGTATCGTCGCAGTCCTCACAAATATTCTTAGAATGCTCCAAAAATATAAATTTCTGGCACCACAACTGAATCCTGTGATTCTAGTGTTCTTGAAAGTTTGGCAAGTTTGAGTTGTTTGGTTTGCATTGTTTTCACCTGATGATACATCGTTCACTTTTTAACATAACATAGTTCTGCTTTTCTTTTCAACATTTCTAATTTAAGCGTTAAAACGTAATATCTTTTTTCGCTCAGAAACTGTCAAATACTATTATGAAAGTGTTTCAGCTATCATAAGTATTTCTTTTTTTTGTTTGTTTGTTTGATGTATGAATAAGGTAAATATTGTTTTGATATTCCATTTTCTTGAGCAATTTATTTAAAACAACAAAGAAAAGAAAATACAACAAAAACTTATCTCAACTCACGCACATATCTGAAATACAAATCCAGACTCCTCGAGTTATATTAACACCTTGATTATTTCTAGAGAGTCTTGACTATCCAAACCTTAACTAACAGTTCACCGAGAGTTTCTGCAATGTTAGCCAAATTCATGCCTTTGCAAGCGCTCTATGGTAAAAATATATATAATTAAATTTTCTCTAATGTATCTCTTTCATACGCCTATCCACTGAAAGGCTAATTCATAAATTTTTAATCTCCTGAATATTTCTTGAATTGTGCTGGTTTATATAAGATTATAGAATTCTCGGTTTTTTAATTAGAAGCTCTTATTGTATTTGACTTTTAACTATCTCAAATTATGGGTAAATATTTATTTGATTCAGAATTAAAACAGAATCAGTGTAAATTTTTAGACAACCATGAATTACTGCTGCCTGTAAGTTGCAGTTCACTCTTGTTGAACAAACCAATATGTAAATCAGTTTGCTCATATTGGTTTGGTAAGAAAAGAATTGGTTCAAATCAATGGTTCTAATTCATTATTAATTTATTTTTCTTGTTCTATTCAATAAATGATTATCATTTTACCTCATTTAAATGTATTGAACATTTTTAAAAGATATATTTTTAATAAATACCTTGTATTTTTTTAAGTAAAGAATTTCTTTTATAATCGTGGTGGAAATATTTATTATCTGTCCTAACAGGACAATGTTAAGAAAATTTGATTAATTAAGCATTCGAACCTCCAGCAACCCAATTAATTTGTTCCTCTTCCATCAAACTTGAAAAGTGGATTTTGTCTTTATTATAAAATATTGGGAAAATGAAACACTTTTTTGTATTGTGGCATTGCTAAAAAGTAGAGGGAATCAAAGATTTAATTATAATTATTAAAAAAAATTCTGCTTGAAAGTGAAAATTAGCTGTAAAATAATTTGGAACATAACTTTATTTGTATGAGATCCATTACTTAGTGTTACACGACCTTTTTCGATTATATATAAATCAAGAAAAATATTTAAGTTCGCATAAAACTTTCCCTTTTATACAGCGAAGCAGTTGTAACTGTGGTGATTTAATTTCTTTGTTTTTGATGTTGCTGAAATTTTTTAAAAAGATAACTTTTTCAGTCATTGTTCTTTTGTATATATATCTAAAAAGCAATATATATATAATCTCCGTGTTGTGTGATTTCTCTATTTCCAATCTTTTTTATTTAAATATTGTATCTCAATGTAAACGAAGGATTTTAGCTACAAATTGTTGCGAATGCGTTATGTTGATTCCCTGCGCAGATTTTCCATTGTGGGAAAAACAGTTGTATGGTTAGCTCTGATGCATGCTAATCGGATTGTGGATGATAGATTCCAGTGTTTGGTGACAAACTTTTCGATCATTTGGCGACATTGGTAACAAAATAGATGATACTACAATTTTCGAGAATTTTGGCGACAAGTCCATTAGAATGCGATTTAAGGTGATATTTCGAGAAGTTTCACTGTGCTGTCTCAGAAATTGTCAAATAAAATGTCAAATTGTAAAATAAAATGTCATGAGGCTACTGGAAGCAGTCATCTGAGTTCAGCGTTTCGAGCAGCTTAACATTGTTGTGCTGCTTGAATTCTGGAAGTGTTGCTGTTTACTGTTTGTGTATTCGTGTCTAAGTGTTAATAAATTTTCTATTCAGGCTTGTCCACTATTGTATCATCCACCCACTATCCTATGACTATATGGACGTCGTGGATTAATTTCTGTAATTTTCTATTTTCCCCGTTGTTTGAAATAGTTTCAGTTACCTTGCGAATATGTTTGATTACTCATGTTTCATTGGATAACTTGTCCTTACCACACAAAAAAATTCTTTCGATTTTTTTTCTCCTCTGTATAATTTTTGTAAATTTTATTCGTATATTATCTTATAAGGGCATGAAGGGTTTTTTTTTAAAGTTGTATACAGGGATACGATTTTTCCACGGTTTCCCGGGTCTTTTCGTCTTTTTCGACATTTTTAATAAAACATTTTCGCAGTTTATTACACAAAAAATTGTTCCCGCAAAATATATATTAATCGTAGGGATGTTAAGCGATTTGCACTTCATTCCAAAATCCAGATTGAATGTAATAATGAAATTCTAAAAAAATTGGAATTGAAATCATATGTTGGTTATTCATGAACATTTCAGAAGATGCCCTTCGATATTTTACTGTTGCAATCTGCGTCGGCAATTCATCCTTTTTATTGGTAGAATTCTCTTTCTTTGACATTAATGAAAGGTCTTTTTAATCTCGTAACTAACGTCATTAGTATTGCAAAAATTGGTATTTATAACTTGGAAGTACACAAGTATCATGTTGTCAGCTTACGGCTACCACATAAATTTCTTTAAAAACATGATTGCAGCAACAAAGAACTATAGAAAAGAAGTTCTTAACCAAATAAGAAGAAACAGTCTAATCTAAAGAAAGAAACTGTTGTCTAGGAAAGCTGCTAAGAAAATATCTGGCAAAGCTGACGAAATGCAGAGAAATATTCTTCGGAAAAAATGAGATCCCAGGTCCCAAAAAGTTCTTACGAATTTGAATCTTGTACGAAACTAGGTTGGCTTTTATGCCAGTGTGATTGATGCTCAAAAGCAAACAAGGGAACTTCAATTGAGTCATGCCATTAAAAGAAGCATATAATTTGTTTAAGATGTCTCTGAAAGATTCATTAAGAAAGTTCATTAAAATATACTAGTGAGGTATATCTATATCTATACTTATAATAAAGCTCAATGTGTGTGTGCGTGTGTGTGTGTTGGCGCTCTACAGGCCAGACCGTTGGACCTACAGCTACCAAATTTGGTACATGTATACCTTGGAGGTCGGGAATGTGCACCTCGGAGCCCTTTAATTAGAATTTAAATTAATTAAAATTTAAGCGAAATTTCGACGTTTTTCCGCTAAACTTCCGAAAATATTATTGCACAAACGGGATTTTTATATCAATTTAAAGATTTAAAAAAATTAGCTCTCTAACGGTATCAGTTTTTTAATTTATAACCTAAGCTTCTATTTTTAACGAATTTTTAAAGAAATATTTTAACCATGTTTTTAGCACGTGACTGGATAAAATAAAAGAATGCCGGAAGTTCGAATAAAAAAAACTATCATCGCACAATAAATATAAAGAAATGCAACTTTTAACATGTGACTGGATAAAATAAAATAAATATAAAATGTGATATTTTCTAAAAAAATAAATGCAAAGCAAAGGATTCTATGATCGTTTGCAATATCTAAATCTTTTATTCAATAAATCTTCTTTACGGTAAACCTGATAGAATTTAGACAGGATATGCATTGGAATCCCGACTTAATGGCATATTTCTATTATCGTTTGCAATATCTGGATCATTAATTCAATATATTTTTTTTTCATTATAAAATGTGATAGTTTCGAAAAAAATAAATGCAAAGCTAAGGTTTCTATAAAATCTGCTACAGCACGTCAAAGGGAAAAAATTAGGTTTTATTACCGTGTTGCCATCGTGACTGGATAAAATAAAATAAATATAAAATGTGATATTTTCTTTAAAAAATGCAAGGCAAAGGATTCTATGAACGTTTGCAATATTTAAATCATTAATTGAATAAATTATCTTTATTTATACGGGATATGCATTCAAATTCCGATCCAATGGCCAATTTGTTAAATATTATTAATAGGCATATATATTGTTTAGTACTCCTAATTTGATCTAAATGAAGTAAATAATTACATTTTATGTAGTTTGAGTCAAAAAATACATTTATGAATAATGAGTTTCAGATTTCTTCATACTTTGCTCTGTGAGCCATATTTTACAAAATATTTTTATTAATATTTTAAATAAAAGTTGCTATCTCAATCAGTCTTCTAAATCAATCATTAAAACTGACTGATTTATAAAATTAAAGAATATTATTAAGAAAACGCGTTCTTTTAGAACTTTCAGTCCATCATCTTAAAGAAAATATTAATTTCAGGCCGACCAATGCCCGGAGTTACTTCAAGGCTAATGAATATGTGATTTAATTGAAAGTTTTAGAACCCATTACTCATGGCAAACCAGCTGGTTGCCAAAGGCGGCTAGTTTGCAATAAAGTAATATCGGCTTTCTCCATGTATTTTTGTTTAATATTGATTCAGTTTGTTTTGAATAGCATCACCATATATCCCGACGCAATCATGAATCGTTTGACAAAACAATTTAAGAAAAGTACCAAACAATTCACTAGAAGAAATACATATATTTATGGAACGAAAAGAGATTAGTTTGCTGTAGGTATCATTCATAGATGATAACCCCGGATAAGTTTTCGGATACCCATTTTTCTTCTTCTTTATTTTTTTTAAATAAGAAAGATTAATTTAAATTTTTCGCATGATGTTCGAAATGATCAGTGGCAGATTTTCATTTAGTCAGTTGTTTAGAGTAGGGGATGTCAATTAAAAATATAAGTCCAATTAATAAACAAATAGTTTTTCTAAAAATTTACTTAATTTCTGTTATAAAATCTTAAAATTTGATCAAGAAAAATTAGTCATATCCGTGCCTTTTCACTAAGCCCCTTTAATAATTATGAATACTGAAAAACTTTCTAAGAACAGTAGGTACAAATAGGAATGCCTCACAATCCTGAAGTATTATTCGTAAAATTAGCATTTATACAAAAGAAAATCATTAATTTGATGTTACTCCAAAAAACTTACTGAAATATTAAATGAAAGAGAACAGATTTTAAAAGAGAGGCCTCGTATTGTGCACTGTTTATATTGCTGCTTAACTCGTAAATTCATCACTTCCATCACAATTCTGCTATCATCAAAGAAACATCCAGTGCATGTTTATCAATAAAGATTCCGAACAAAAAAAGACTTGATCAAAAAAAATTCGGTTTTATGCGTCCGAATAGGGAATTTCTACAAAATAGGCCTGGTTTTTCTTTCACACATGGTGTTTACAGGATGCACAGATCTATGTTACATAGTTAAAATTATAATAATTGTAATTTGTGGAATCTGTAGAAATCAAAAGCCCACGCGACATGGAAGTTAAATGTCTTTTTCATTGAATTATTAATTCTAATCTATGTATTAATTAATAATCGGCTACTTACTTATCAGTAAACCAAAGAACAATTTCTAGAACATAAGAAAACTTCATTAACTTTGAAACGAAAGCTGATTTCAAATTTCTATTCACCTCAGCATAATCCACCAGCATAGACAAATGGGATTATATAAAAAGATGCTTTTACTTCTTTGATTACACCTTTTAATTCTCCTCTGTTTTTCATTCCTATTATTTAATTAGAAACCCTTAGTGGCTTGGTAATAAAGATTCTTCTTCAACACCGTGGAGATCCTGGTTTGATATCAGATTCCACCTAAGAGCCAACATGTAAGCTGGTCTGATGCCCTTTAAATCCGTCGGGACTAAATGTCCTTACGCTGGTATGTTGCGGAAATTTGAAGAGGGTCAGCCAGCTTAGGTGTCGCTCTTGCTTTCTGATTGTGGTTCAGAATTACGAAGTCAGTCCCAAAACAGCTCTTCTGTTGCTTTAAAAAGGGTCGTTAATATAATTGAACTAAACCACTTAATTAGATGCATCTTTCTGTACTACAGTTAAGAAATGGTAAAGTATTTAATTAAATAAGTGAAGTGAACTACATGCGTGAGTTAAGAAAACAAACTTGAGTAAATGGAAATGATGGATATATTAAAAAAAATGAATGAATCATGGATTATGACATAGATAATTAAAGCAGAAATTAATTTGGAAGATTCTAATTTGAGAAACGGTGAAAAAACGATTCTTAATAAATAACAGCCTTTTATATCCTATTCAATGAACTCATCGTTTTCATTTTTATTATCCCCCATTATCTCTATAAAAAATTATTTAATATTATGTAATTATTAATTAATAAGACTGTAAAACTCATGTCTTGTGAGAAATCGGATGCAACCGGTCTTGACTGGATTGTATTAAAAGTGTGTGAATTAAAGCACCATAAAGTTGTCGCTTTTGAAGAATTAATTTCTTTAGGGAACCGTTATTACAAACTGAAAAACTTTTTATCTCTTGTATGTTCTGCAAATTTCCTGCTGCTGATGTTTATTTATAGAAACTTCCCTTAGTTGTTTTAGGAGTGTACTTTTATACTTCTGCTTTTGGAGACTTCTAATGAGTTTTTATTAAGAAACTGTTATATAGCGATTATAAAGTTCTTAAACTAATTTTTTGTAAGTAATTTCAAGCATCAGGAATTATTTATAAAAAAAAATCAAAGTTGAGATGTGAATGTAACAAATTTTATATATAAAATTAAGTATTTGGCCTTGCTATCTCTAGTATTATGCATAGCAAGGGGTGTATTCTTGACTAGGCAGCAGTCTAGGGCCATTAGATTAAGAGTTGGCCACAAATAGCCATTTTTATTTTTCATTATTTTCAGAAAAATAAGGTTGTAAAAATACAAATTATATAAATTATAAAATATTAGAATAATATTAACATTTTATCACGTATAATCTTTCTGGTTCCTGTATATCTCATGAATTATTAAAATATTTATGAACTATGAACCTCTGCTTCAATAATATTTCATACAAATGCGAATGTCGGATAATCTGAAGTCATAGTAATTATATAAATCAAATAGGTTTTCGTAATGGTTATAAAATAAACTATCAAGTTTATTTTATACAATGCTAATATATAAATATAAAATATATATAATATATAACATTATATATTTTTTCAAGTCTATTACGAGAGAGGGACTGCTGCTTAGAGATGCAAAATACAAATCCACTACTGTGAATGATTGCTAATGATATTGTAAAGATAAGTTGATAGATATAAAGATAGTAAAGATATTGAATAAGTAATACCATTTATTAAATGATACACTAACTTTAAGATGTGTTTTTTATGTCGATTTTCTGAAACAAAAATCCTTCCATGGCCTTTCCACTTCAGTTTCACTAAAATAAGTTGAGTGGGATAAAAGAACATATATTTGATATTTAATTTCCAAGTAAAACAAAATAATATTATTTAAAATTAAAAAATATATTATCAACCTTAAGATAAATTAACAACATGAAAAGCACTGTTCTTGTTCATTGCATGTCATCGCCTTCCTGAATTAAATCGCCTAAAAATGATAGTCTCGGTTTTCTCTAACTGAAAATTTGCTGCTAGTTGCAATGGTTACAATTAGTAAAACTGATCACTCGAATAAGTTTCAATGCATTTCAAGCGGTGAATTGTTACTAGAGGTTTAAATTTTTGGTTAAATTCATTTGAAACTAAAAGGATGTGAATATTATAATAGGATTTCATTTCCATTATGATTGAAGAAACACAGATAATTCAAATTAGGCGAGTTATCGTCTCATTCTAATGGACAGTTCGCTTGTAGTGAAACTATTTGGTTATCTTCTATGCTTTTGAAACTAAGGATGAAATGGAATTTCGATTGCTTTTAAACCTAAACTGTTGGCACGTTTTTGAAATACTTTCATCAGTTACATTTTCCTCCGACACATAATTCCAATTATTTACGGAGAAGAAGATAGGTGGACATTTTCTCCTTATATTTTTAGACAAAAAAATATTATCTGACTCGCGATAATTGCCTTTATTTCAGTTAAGTACTAGATACATATATATTAAACACATCGAGGAATTACTCTAAAATATTCACTTTTTACTAACTCTTAAAATGATTTTGTTTAGAGATGTATATAGAGTGGACCGGCCGGCCATTCCCAAGAAAACTTAATAATTGCAAGATCGTATTCAAGACAGGATTTTTCTTCAGATCTATCATATACATTGATTTGTAGTGCCTTTATCCAGTTGAAGCTCAATGTTTTCATTTAGATGGATGTTAGAAAAAAATGATGGGATACTGCGCAGTTGCCGACACCTTTTATGGAATCGTGACTCTGAACCATACGATCTGTCCTTTGATGATTTCATGTCGTTCTTTAAACTAGGACACAACGCTAATCAAACCATTTGCAGAATTAAAGATTTTTACAGTGCACTGACTCTAATAGAAAATTTTCAATTCGCTCAAAATCTGTGTTTGCAGATATGCATGAAAAATATTAAATTAATTATTGTTTGTATTCCAGATTACATAATAATTTACGTGATAGTGAAGATTATTGCCTTGGTGAAAAGACTTGAAGACACAGGTTGTCCTTTATCTGGTTTATTGGTTAAGATCAACAACAAAAGGCACACGATTATGCCATAGTGTAGCAGTCCTGGAGATTGACATATAAAATCTCTCGGGAGATAGAGCCAAGATCACACTACCCCTCGTCCGAGGGTCAAGTCCGCCTCTCCTAGAAAAAAAATATATATATGAGCAGCAACAGTGAGAACACGGGATATTTACATGACTGGCGGCTAGCTCTGTCCAGTAAGATCACGTGGTTCGTTGAATTCTCAACTAAATAATTTATTATTGATATAAAATACGAACATTGAAAGTTCAAACATCAGACGCCTATATTATTATAATATTGTCGTTATTTTTTTTAAAAAGCCTCAATATTATTAGCTTAAATTGACATTTCAATGAAAATATACTTGTCTAGGATTTTTTAAAAATAATGTTTTTCTAGAATCCTTTATGAGCGGATCTTTTCAAAATATTTGACTGAACTTTAAACAAGAGCCACTATTGTATAATACTTTAAAAGCATTTAAGACAAATGAGATTATCCTCAAAATTATAAGGTTATGTGTGAAGTAAACAGCATTTTGTAGCAGTTCGTTGAAGAAGACCACTTGGAAATTCTTTAATTTCAAAACAAAAAAAGTCCAAACTTTGTCGCATTTGAAACCTTTAAAGTTAGATTGAAATTAAATGCAGTTTTAATTCTAGACCTCATAAAATTATGTTCTATTAGAGGAGCATCACGCGTACTTTGGATACACTTATCAGTTTCCCAAAATTCTGAATTTTAAATTAATTTTGTGTTTTTGAATTATTTCATTATAGACTAGCAAATTAATTTGCATTTTTAAATATTAAATGAAAAATAAGATCGCATTTCTAAGTAGTCATTGGAAATCAAAAGTTTTAGATAATCTGTTCTTTAAAATATCTGTATATATATTGTGATGTTGTAGAAGCTCTTTAACTTAGTTAATATCTATATAAAAGGAAAACCTTTCTTTCCTTAAAAAAACTTATCCTTTCATTCAAAAAAAAAATCCTTTATAAAAGCCTTCCCTTTTATTTTCGAATTAGTTTAATTATTTTACGTTAAAAACTTTAGTTTGAATCCAGCGATTTAATTAACTGTGGCTTTCCATTGAAGGTTTTTATGTGTCTTTTAAATTGAAATACTTTTTTTGTTGAATATTGCAAGTTATTTTTAGCTTTGAAACGTTAATTGAGGTTTCTTTTTTGTGTAGAAAATGTTTGATAGAAATTCCTTTCCAATGTTTTTTTTGTTTGTTTGTTTGTTTCTCCATACTATATTGTTATATTTTCAATGGAAAATCCATTGATCTTAACAAAATCTAACTGTGGTTATTTTTATTTAAAAAATTATGTTTCTTTTTTTATACAGGAATGTCAAAATTCCATTACTGATAAATGCTATTTTTTTATTTGTGGCAAAAGGTTTTTGCTTTTGTTGTTAAATAAAGAAATTATTATTAGAAATTTTGAATCGAAATTGGCACGTATTTATTATAAACAAAAAATTAGCTTTAAAAAGTTTCTGAAATCTTCATGCATTGCATTTAAATTACTTTCAAAAGTTGTATTTTGTTGTTGTTGACATCTGCTTTACGTGGCATTAATGTATGAGATTATTTAACCTTCGAGCGGTGATGTGAGAGATACACTAGAGATGAATTTCATTTTATAACTTTAGATCTAGTGGCACTGGGAATGCCTGTCTTTGGCTATTTGTCCCCCTCCCTTTGAGCTACTTTCAGTTGTCGTCATAAGTTTGTCGCGTTAATAGGTCTCTGCTGATCAGATATTTGTATTTTAGAGATACGCGCGACCGTTCATGTAAGTTTGTGTCACATCTAGTTTTGTATGATTTTACAAATAAATTCGTATTGTTTTAGACTGGCGACAGTTGGAAAATGAACTTACAAAAGAAAATGTTGAAAAAAAGCACCCACATGTCTAAAAAGTGAGTTAAAATTAAAGGTGCTAAAGGAAAAAGCCGCACTAGGTATTGTAGAATTGGACGATGCGACGTCAAGGAAAAAACCCTGTCAAAAAGAAATGCGGACTATAATCACGAGGTTCAGTTGTGAGATTTGACAGAAATTTGTTTGGAGCATACTAAACACATTTGCTCAAATTACAACGCTGTAATGAAATAACAATAAAATTATTTTCTTCCTTTACATATCTAACTTTCAATTACTTTTTCCTTTTTATTCATAAATTCTGTATTTTTGCTCTTCTATATTTTATATGCAAATTTTTCTGTCAAAATATCGACAATTTCGTTTATATTATTTTTAAATCAGTTCAGTTAAAATGTGGTCATTTTATATTGTTGTTTCAATCTATATTTATATTATTTCTTCTTTATATTTAAATAAAAAAATATTTAAAGTAATTGTAGTCATTAATCCTAAATTATTTTTAATATAATTTTAATAGTTACGCTATTGAAAATTTACAATTTACTATAGCGTATGTGGGAAATACGCACAACCTTTCGTGTTGGTATGACGGCCGCGCCCTTTGGAAGGTTAATCTATACTTATAATAAAACTCAATGTGTGTGTGTGTGTGTGTGTGTGTGTGTGTTGGCGCTCTACAGGCCAGACCGTTGGACCTATAGCTACCAAATTTGGTACATGTATACCTTGGAGGTCGGGAATGTGTACCTCGGAGCCCTTTTTTCGAATTTTTAATTAGAATTTGAATTAATTAAAATTTAAGCGAAATTTCGACGTTTTTCCGCTATACCTTCCGAAAATGTTATCGGACAAACATGATTTTAACATCAATTTAAAGATAAAAAAATTAGCTTTCTAATGGTATCAGTGTTTTAATGTATAACTCAAGCTTCTATTTTTAACGAATTTTTAAAGAAACATTTTAACCATGTTTTTTTGAGCACGTGACTGGATAAAATAAAATAAAACAATACCGGAAGTTCAAATAAAAAACAACAACTATCATCGCAAATCAAATCTAAAGAAATACAACTTTCAGCACGTGACTGGATAAAATAACATAAATATAAAATGTGATATTTTCTAAAAAAAATAAATGCAAGGCAATGGATTCTATGATCGTTTGCAATATATATATCATTAATTCCATAAATTATCTTTATTTACAGTAAACCTGGTTGAATTTAGACAGGATATGCATTGAAATCCCGACTTAATGGCATATTTCTATAATCGTTTGTAATATCTATCATTAATTCAATAATTTTTTCCCTTTTTCGCTCTCTTTAAAAAACATATAACATTTTGGCAACATCACCGAAAAAAAACATTTTTAATATTTTGGAAGTATAATCGATAAATTGTTAGAGCATTAAACTCAAAAATTTTTTTCGAATAAAGTTACCGACTCTTTAACTACTAATAACTGAATCTTTTAACTTTAACTATTTCTTAAATTTTGGCTAATGAATATGTGATTTGATTGAAAATTTTAGAACGCATTACTCATGGCGAACCAGCTGGTCGTCAAAGGCGCCTATTTGGAAATAAGTATGCTTCTGTAATTCGAAAATATGACGGAATATGTTGAAACTAAGATTACAATGTTTTTTCGTAAGCAAACAAAAAAAAATGTGTGGTTTTTACTTATCATTTTTCATGTATTCACGAACCTAGCTTTATCTCTTGATAGTTAATTTATGTGATGAAGCTTTTCCCGATATTCTCTAAAAAAATTGTATTCTTTTTTAAGTTTTAATATTTTGTTCATGTTTGTAATTTGGGTAGCATTCAGAAAAATACATATAGTTTTTAGTCACATTTTTTTTTTCAAAGTTTTTTTTCCTTTTTCTTTTCTGTGTTTGATTACAGACAAAAAGTTTGTCGAAATAATTTTAAAGTGCTGCGAACAATTTTATTCTTTTTTATATTACAGAAATTAGAAACTTAATACATTTTAATAAAATGGGCATAACACGAATATTTTTTTTTCTTTTTCGCTCTTTTATGAACCTACAGAGTCATTCTCATACTAGATGTTAAAAAATACTCAAAAACATTCGTTGATGATTGCAAAGAACTTAGTTTTTTCTTTTTTTTTTGTAAAACTTGGAAAGCTGAAATAGCTATACTATTAGTTAAGCTACTATTTTCAGTTTTATTCTCTTTCTCAATTATTGTTTTTTTTTTTTTTTGTTTACCATGCTATAAGATATCCATCTTGCTCTCTACCTGTGATGTCTGAGTCCTTTTTAGATGACTTCAAGCTAATGGTTAAGCTTCGGTCAAAATTCTTTTTCATCACATTCTTAAGCGAATATGGTTAAGCTATAAAATCTCCATCTTACTCCCTCTGTACGTGTGGTGTTACGACTCGTTTTAGATGGCTCCAGCTAATTGTTAAAATTGCTAATGTTAAAAATTTTTTTAATCAAATTCTTAAGCCAAGATAGTTAAGCTATAAGATCTCCATCTAACTTTCTCTCTTCGTGTGGTAGTTTAACCTTTTATTAGATGGCTCCGAACCTTGATATGTCATGTTGTTAATAATGTACTAAACTAAAAGGCATTCTAATCAAAACAAAGATATGAATTTATAATTTGATTTTAATATAAAGATACAAATGTTATCATTTACATTTAGTGTGTTATCTCATACTGTCACCTGTAATTTATTTCTTAACTTTTCTTACAAAACTTGTTTTTGTCTATTGATTGGTTTTACTTTAAATGCCTTGTTAGTAATTCCATTTTTTTTCAAAGTATGTATAAATGCATGATTCCGAAGCTAATGAGAATTTTTTAATTCTTGTTTCACTTTATGAAATTTTCATGAAAAAATGCGTTTGAAAAACTGAGATGCTTCTAATTATTGTTATTTCTCAGAAGATTATTCTCAAGGTTTAATGAAAGTTTCTAAGTTTGTAAATCAAAACACGAAAATTCTTTATTCGAAATCGTTTATAAAAGAAGTCCAAGGACATATCCAAACCTTAATTAAAAGCTGACAGTTATCTTTTCATATATCAGTTTCCTTTCTGCTTTAATTGACAGGACATTCATTTATTATTTTTTACTGGGAGCTCATTAAACGGAAGGCTGATTTTTATTTTCTCGTGCTAAGAAATGACATTCTTTATTGAAAGTAATCAAAATGTGAAAATTTATGGAAAAAAATTAGAAAACCCTAAAGTTTCGTAACTTCATTGCATTTTTAATCTATCTCTTTTTCAGGTGATTTGAGTGCTTTTATTTGATTGAGAAGGGTATTTTCTAGTGATTTACTGGGAAAGAACTTCGTTATTACTAATTCAGCGTAGTGTAATTACGTAGTGGTACTGAACCAGTTATTAATTTGAGTGATTGGTCGTCTCGAGATAATACTGGCTGTTCGCCAGTCTTCTGTTCAGATCACCAATTATAAAAAGAATCGAAACTTCTGGCAAATTGGAATATAGCTTGTCGCTGAATAATTTCGTGCAATTTTTTCCTTCAGCAGCACTCATGCCTGGGCTTCTAAATTTTGACTCTGAATCAGCAACTGACTCCTTACTTATTATGGTAAAAAAAAATTTCAATATCTTGAATCGATTCGTTTTATCTTTATTCTTTGTGTAATCTTTTAATTGTTATATGAAATATTTATTGAAATGCGTATTTTAATTAAATTTATATGGTTTTAAAAATATCATTTTGTAGTTTTTTTTTAATTTTTAAATTTATTTTAAATTTTACTTTATTTTCCGTAAAATATCGTTGAATATTTTCATAGAATTAAAACCTTACTATATATTAGATTCCCATTTATTTATTTTTAATTAGCTTTTTGTATGCATTTTTTCAAACTTTTAATTCTAAATTGTAAAATTAGAATTTAAAAAATACCTTTATGATACGTGTTATTTTAGTAGTATCTTTTTTAATGATTTATTCTAGGCAATTAAATCATTAAATTTATAATTATCTTGATATTTTTGAATAGATAACTAAAGTAATGTCAGTTTATTGGTTTTTCTTGAAATTGAGAAAACATAAAACCTAGCTTCATAATTTCAACTATCAGTGTTTACAAAATAATAATAATCAAGAGTGTTCTGTGCTAAGCATTCTAATTCCTTCGAATGAAGGAATCCGATTATAATATTTAAGTTAAAGTTATTTTTTCTTTGTGTATTCGAAATTAAAATTCTTTATTGCTATCAATAAATAGTCACCGAAAATTTAAAAAAATAACCTTTCCGTTAGATAAATGTCATTGCTGTTTTTCGAATTCGTAATTTGATTGGTTTCTAGCGATTGTGTAAAGACTATCTATACTATATACCAGTGATGGGGAAACTACGGCCCGCGGGCCAAGTCCGGCCCGAGGAAAGGTTTAATCCGGCCCGTTTAAGAGTGCCGTCGTATTGAGTGAATTTTATAAAAATTTAAGTCCAGATAATTTCCCAAATCTAATTACTCATGCAATGAAGATAATGACAATGTTCGGCTCATCTAATATATGCGAACAAATCTTTTCAACAATGAAGCTTAGGAAAACTTCTTTAAGAAACAGAATTGCAGATGAGCACCTTTCATCAGTTTTAAGAATTTCTGTTTCGCAAATGGAACCGGACTATGATGAAATTTTGATAAAACAGTCTCAATTTCATTTTTCTCATGCCCCATCAACCAGTAATGACACCAGAAAATAAAGTGATAATATTAGGTTGGTGCGTATGAAATGTCGGATTCTCTTTACATGCGGACGTTTGTCTCCCTGTTTTCGTTATACTTTTGTCTTTGGCATAACCTCATTCATAGTCGTATTGTCCATTGCCAGAGACTCATTTCAGCAAAATAGGTTTTCTCGAAGGTCTTCCCTTTTGTTATTTCTTTTGAGTTTATTGCCGATATGAATTCTGCCGACATTCGCGTCATTTTCTTATATGAGTACAAACTTGGTAATAGTGCTGCAAAAGCTGCACGCAACATAAACCAAGCGTTTGGGGAGAATACGGTTAACGATCGGAAAGTGCAGCGTTGGTTCGAAAAATTTCGGACTGGCGATTTTTCACTGCAAAATGAGCTGCGCGGAAGACCCAAAACGTCTGTGAAGAATGATGACCTGAAGGCTCTAGTGGAAGCGGATCCAGCCGTATCCACGAGGGAACTTGCTATCAGGATGAAAGTTGAACATACAACGATATTGAGACACCTTTCTGAGATTGGCAAGGTTAAGAAGATGGACAAGTGGGTACCGCACGCACTGACAGAGCGAAATAAGCTGGAACGAACTGGAATATGAAGTTTTGCAGCATCCACCCTATTCACCGGATCTCTCGCCGACCGATTTTCATTTTTTCAAGCATTTAGAGCTGTTTTTAAGGGGTAAACACTATGAAAATGAAGACAGTCTAAAAAACTCGATATCAGAGTTTATTAATTCTAAAGACCAAAATTTTTTTAAGACAGGCATCTACGCTTTAAAATCTCGTTGGGAGAAGTGTATTGAAGCGAATGGAGCATACTTTGATTGAATAAACAGCTTTTGAAGAAAGATATGCAGTTTTATACAATCACTTAAGAATCCGACATTTCATACGCACCAACCTAATACTTCACATCAAGAACTACACTAAATTCATTTTATATTTTGTGCTTATAATTTTCTTACCTTTTGCTTTTTTACTATTAAAATAATAAGTATATGTAATAATATATGTATATGTTTATAGAACACATAAATTTTTTAGCGATTAAGCATTATTCTTTGGCCCGCTACGATCGTCTAGTTATTACAAATGGCCCGTCTTCAAAAAAGTTTCCCCACCACTGCTCTATACTAATATATAAATGTGAAAGTTTGGATGGGTGGACAGATGGATGGATGTTTGTTACTCAATCACGCCAGAACGGCTGAACAGAATTTGATGAAATTTAGCACAAAGATAGATTATAGTCAGGAATAGAATATAGGCTAATTTTTAATCCAGTTAATTAAGGGCTTGGCTAATTTTTATAGGAACCTAGGCTTATTTTTATTCCGGAGTGGTTAATTTCTTATTCATTAAAAACAAACTTTCGCGCCAAAAAGCTGAAGCCAAATCCCACTAAATTTGAGGATGGCTCCATTTTTCCCCCAACAAAGTTGAGGTTAGGCTTAGGAGAATATTGACCGATTATTTCAAACAATTCTAATAATTTTCTTTGTGTTTGATGTATTTAAAATCCAATGTTGCTAATGAATCGATTTTTCGGATTCATTCTGAAGTACTTTTAAGTTAAAAGAGAAGAGAATAAAGAAAATAAAAAAAAAATTTTAATCTGCTTTGTGTTACCCCAACTGGCGTAGGAAAGCCAGACATGTATGTACGCTACGCCAACTGGTGTTGAAAGTTCGCGTGTGATTGTTGATAACTGTGTTTTCATTTAAATTAAAAGTTCAAAAATTATGTGTATAATACTGCTGTAGCTATCTCCATATCGATCAATAAATAAAATGGATTTGATCGGACTTGATTTGCTGTTTTGTTTTATTTTGAGTGTACAATGTAACCCCTTTTAATATATAAAAACATTTATTTAATGATTCCTGCTTTAATTTTTGTAATATTTATTTCTGCATTTCCTTAAAAACTTAATTTTATTAATTACTTCGGCAACGTACGGATTTATAAATGTGCGTAATATTTTCATTTAGAATGATTGCCAAAAATGTGTTCAAAACTTTTTGTTAATAAGAAATGTGTAAATTCTACGTAACTCAAATACTTCTTTAAAAAAAAGTATCTATTACCTTTTTTCAAGATTTACTATTTTAAAGGTTTGAAATTATTAATATTTTTAGATTTGAATTCTTTTGTGATTGAAATATTTTCTTTGTGTATAAATACATAACCTTCAAATTGATACTAACAATAAAATGTTGAACATGCTTAGCGCATATTTTCTAGCAATGGAAAAAAGTTGCGAAATATATCAAAAAAAAATTTTTTACAGATAAAAAAATGTGTATAACGTTTATATAATATAAGTAAATAACTAAATTCATTGCAGTTACTAAATAAATTACAATAAATTTGTTGCAATTTTTAAATTTTTTACATTCCTGAAGAATAAGTTGTCGGTTGTTGTTCAATATTTAATTTTTCATACAGTTATATTTTACGGTAAATATTTTTAATTATATTATTATTATAATTCATTTAATGAAAACAAAAGTTACACTGAACAATAACAAAAAAGGAATATTCTTTTTTAAATGTCAAGGAAAAAGCAGTATGAAATTGAATAATAGGAAAGTAATGTTTTACTTTAAAAGTTGCAAAGAAAAAGATTATTATACTTTTAAGCCCTTTTTAAAAGCCATTATTTTCCTGTAAGTTTCTATGGAACTACGTTGTTTCTTTTCATTATATGTTGATTATCCTTTAATTAAAATCATACAATATGCTTGCATTTTGAAACTGTTTGTGATGATGTTAACACGGATCGTGTCTGTAGAATATTTTTTGCATCTCATAGCAGTTTTGTTCTCTCAAAATTAAGCGTAAGTATATCGTAAGGATACTTTTTTTTTAAATTTCCATTTTTGAGTTATTTGAAAGGCATGTTTTTGCTCTAAAGAATTCTTATCTCTAACCATTCATTTTTTTTCTTTTTTAATTTTTATGCAATTATATTGTGTTTATATTATATCTTATTTAATTTATTGCATTCATGCAATTAAATTGTATTTGTGTTTCCTTTAATGCAATTATTTAATTGATTTAAACATTAATACAAAATGTGGTGCCGTCTTGTTTTTTTTTTATAAATAATTTTCGTTGAAGATTCATTATATATATGCTTTTAAGTTTTTAAATAATATGAGTGATTTACAATGTTCTTAAAAATGTAATTATTGTTTTATGAAATTTCTATCTAGGAGAATATAATTATTACAAAATCCTTTTCTGTATATATATCAATTGAATCCTTTTCCATCTTGTTTTTTTCTGTGGGATGTGAAACAATTAATATTTAAATGTGATAAATATTACATAATGATACCTTTTTCTTTCTCTATATTTATCGCTGTTTTTGTGTGTGTATATTTCTGTTTAGACATTATAATATCTATCTGCTTCATTAAAAAAATATTCTTTTGTTGGATCGAAATATTCTTTTTGAGAAGAAAGCATTTTCTAATAAAAAGTTTTATTTTAATTTTTTATTGTATTTTGAAGACTTGCATGCAGTATTCATTGCATTATTTATCATTTTTTTTTACATTTAAACTATAGAAAACTAAAAAAAGCTAAATCTTCTCTTGTCTTTTCCAAAATAAAATTTTAGAAAGAATACAACTTGATCAAAAATATTTGAACTATTTTTAACTAATTATGCTGGAAGTTCGCTGGAGAATTTTTATTTATTAATTGAATATTTTTAATTAACTCATTTGGATTTAGGAATTCCTTATTTACTTTTCATATAAATATTTTAAAGGAAATTAGAAGTAAAGAATAATTACATAACAATTGCACTTGGTTTTCATTTGGCGAGTTATAATTCATATCAATTTTTAAAAATATTTTTTGATAAAAGATGTTCAGAATGCGTCTGGAATTCATCTAGCCCATTTTTCCTATTTCTCATGGAAACTTCTTTTTAAAAAAATAATTCAAGAGAATTCTTCATATTTATTGAAACTGATCAATTTGTTTTGACTTTAAAAAAAGTCTAAAATCTTTAGATTTTAGACTTTTGAGACGTAGATTTTAGACGTTAAGAAATGTCATCTCTAAAAAAATATTATTGGAAAAAATTTTCATTCATAGAAATTTTTAAATTCCTTATCAACTTTTATTGAAAACACAATTCAGAAAGTGCTTTCGTACATTTAAAAAGAAAAGAAAAAAAATCTGAAAATGTAATCTTGAAATTTTTTTTAATTCGTGGACTTTGAGCTGAAAGCGCTTTTATTTTTGGTTTGAGAGCTTAGCTAGACAAAACCGAATTTCCTTCCTCCTTATTGTCTGAAAGCTAGGACGTCATAGTTTTTTTTTTCTTTCCTGGATGTACTTTTCCTTATTGTGTTGGCAACCTCCGGTTTTCAAATCTGCTCTTATTGGAATTTATTCCATCAATTAAAATCGTAGCTATTTTTCCCTTGTTGTTTTAAATTATTTATGAAAGTTGGAGCTGTGAAGGAGAATAATGTATTAAAATTATTCTATGAACTTAACTTGTCTTAAGAATTTATAATTTTTGAATCATTATGCTAATTTTAATGCAGAATTTACAGAACGCTCCTGTTACAATATCTTGCTTGCAATAAATGCAATTTTTATTAGCTCAATAGTGTGAAAACATTTTAAAGTGTTGTCACTATAATAAAGTTGAAAAGAAATATTTCAATGAGAAAAATGAAAAATAAATCATTATTATGAAAGATTAATCAATAAATAAGTTAAATATTACTGGAAATTAGATCTGGAAAAGTGCGATTTTCAGTACGTGTCTGTTTGAAATGAAAAAAAAAAAAAAATCTAAATATGCAATCATAAATTTCCAGTTATGCTGTTAAAACATTACGTTTTGTGAGTCATGTGGTATAATTTCGACAGATATCAGATGGAACGCATGAATTAATTGAATTATTTTCCTGCAGATTAAAAAAGTATATATACTATAATTAAAAGCTGGTGTGAAAATCCTACAAATGAATTAATTATTGGTAAAGACACGCAATTTAATATTTTGATGAATGGATCCATCGCTTTGAAAAGGATTATTTGAGATGCATCAAATTACATTAAAAAATATATTGATATTAATTGAAAACTATACTAATATGAAGATACCATTAAAAATTTAATTTTTTTAGTTTTAAGATTTTACACAGATTATTTGTTCGAAGACAGTTGTTTTGGAAGATATGAATATCAATTTCATTAAGGACGTCATAACGGTTAAAGTTTGGCTTAAAATTAATGTACAGTAGCCATAGTTGAAATATCTGGTGCGAATTCTCACGAAATATTTCTTAATGCAATCTCTAAAACTCACTTTTTTTTAATAATCTCTGTCCATTTTGGGGAGATTTTGGAGATTGGCACATTTTTGATTTGCCGTCTAGACATGAAAATCGGGTTTATGCACAACCCCCAATGAACGATGTCTATCGGGGGTTGTGGTTCATGTCGGACATTCGCGCCAAGCTGTAACATTGTATTAGGAATAAATTTCCAAATGTGACATCCATCTTTGTCATTTTTTAAAAACCCTAAAAGCGGAAAAATTGGTGCTTTGAAGCAAAAAATTGCCAATTTTCTGCCCGTGTTTTGAAACTTTAAAACCCCTAACTAGAACATCATGTTCTCGCATGATAAAAATACAATACTAACTACAATTGCATTTATATACATTAATATTATAGTAGTTTCTATATAAAAGTAATGAGATTTCAACTCATGTAATGAAAGTGAACTTTTGTTAAAAAACAAAATGCTAATGGATTATCAAGCAAATAAATATGCAATACGATAATACGATTTATATCTTCAAGCATAGTTATCTATCAGACTTCATATAATATAACAGAATATCATTTTAAATATAATTATATAACGGAAATTTTTATATTCCAGTATATATTTGTCGTGTCATTTGTTAACTATATTTTCTGGATGTTGTTTTAAGTTGATATCATCATAACAATTGTGTTTTAGTAAAATCTATCTTAATCAAAATTTTGCTTTGCAAAAGCAAATCACTTCCGTAATTAAAGCTGATTCAACTGGAAAACTTATTGTTTAAATTAATTCCTTTAAAACTGTTTGCTGTAATTAATTATCTAAACATAGCATTATATACGAAATTTATGCTGGAATTATTTCTAAACTATAATTGAATGAGCATATTATGAAAGATTTCATAAATGCATTTTGTAAATCTGTTAATTATATTTTGACTGAAAGAACTTACAATAAATTTAGATGGAAGATCAATATTTGTCAGAAGCTCAAAATTACTAACTTTATTAATTACATCGATTGTTTAATTTTAAATAAACATTAACTGTACAATTTCTTTCATAATATAAAAATTTACAGTTAATAACTACTATTAATCTCTTGTAGTTATATTACTTTATTCTATTCATTGAAGACGAATCATAACAACATTTTGTGTATTGAAGCTTATAAATTTTGAAGAAAAATATTATTTTGATGGAGTAACTTTTTATTTGAACCTTATGCATTCATTACTAAATTATATTATCATGTTTGTTTCAAAAAAGGATTATCGAGTTTAAATTGGAGTTTCGCTATTTATTGTTTGTTTTGAATTGCAGATATATGACTTGAAAGGAAATGAAAAGGAACAACGAAAGGAATCTTTGGCAAAGCGCTACAATGACTAATAAGGATTCTTACTTTTAATTTTCATTCCGCAAATAATTTCCATTATAAGATCCTCAAATTTCTACTTTTTTAGCATTTAAAAAAATATATTTCGGTAATAAACTATTTCTTTCTACCCATTATATTCTAATTATTTTAAATCTTGTGAAACATGCTAGTATAAGTTTTTCTTAGCATTTTATTTCATATTCCTTTATAATATTTCTTATATTCTAAAGGAAATAGTAGCTATTTTTATCGAAATAACTTGTTTGATAATGGTAGAATTTTACTGTGACAAACTAAATGAAATGTCTTTTTAAATGTATATTCCATTATAAAGTTTCTCAGAATTCTCTTTTTAAAAATCATCCCTTTTTTCCATGTATAATGTATGAAGACAGTCGTTATTGTTTTAGCTATTATACATTTTATACGTGATTCCTTTCTTCCTGTTTTATGGTTGTTATTTTTATTATTATTATACTGACGGGGAATGTTTAAAGTTGTTAGTATTTCATTTATTGCTTTCAACAGCAGTAATTAAAATACGAACAAATTAAACTGAAATTAATTTTACTCAAGTGATCATTGGATGAAAAAGGATTTTACAGTTTTCTTTCCATTTAGCATGGAGAGTGCTTATTTATAAATAGTATAATAAAAATAATAATAAAATAAGGATATTAAAATATCGCATGAAAAATAATTAAATTATAATATTTTTAAATATGACAGGTCTAAAGTGCGGTAATATTAAAATAGTTAAAAATTATATAAAACCTATTACATTATTACTACGATTTTTACAGAAAATATTTCAGTGGCTAACTTGAAATAATGTTAAGAAATTTATCTTAAAAGAAATATTCACAATTTTTATTAAATTAAATAAAGGTAATTTTGGTGAAAGAGAATGATGGCGAAAGAATTAGGCTCTGCTATAATCTGGGTATTTTTTTATAAATTTCATTCAGCTGAGTTTGCTTTTTAATGATGACAAACGAATTAGGCTTTGCTACAATAAGCTGGGTACTTTTTAAAATTTCATTCAGCTACGTTTATTTTTAAAATTTGCAAAAATATATACCGAAGAAACTGTTTTGTTATAAGTCACCTAGTAATGAAAACATCACCACCCTAACAAAGGAAAATACAACTATCATTTTTCAAGGGAAAGTAGGAATGAATAGTGAAAATGGAAGAAAACTTTAACGCGATAAACCACTTAACATAGGTGAAAATGAGCAGATTAAAAAATTAGATCACATCAGCGTTTTAATAACGTAATAAAATATTCCGTTTTTTTTCCTTCTCAGTTCCATCTAAAAAATATCTTATTTTAATTTATTCTTCATACCATTCTGGCATTGCAATTCAATCTTTTCATTTACTTGAAGAAATGGAAATGAAATACTGTATAAAAACATAGTTTTTAAATTTGTATGTGTTTCATAGTATATGAATATAAATTCCCTAGGATTTAACAAATATCTTTTTCATTTATTAAACACTTGAAACTCTGATAGTTAGCATTATATTTGCGATATCGAGATATAATTCAGATGTAAAACATATTTACTGCTTCCAAACAAATACGAAAAGTGAATTTATGCTAGTATCTTTTATTTCTTTTGTCTTTTATTTGTCTTTCAAATCCAGAGATGTTGAATTACTTTCACGTATAACTTCTCTTTGATGCATTTCTAGTTGATTACGACACCTTTTTTATTTGGTATCTCCTCCCGTTAAGTGTGATGTCAATGAAGGGAAACACAAATTTGAGGATATCAATGCATTATGAACATAGGAGACCAACAAAAATAACAGTTTTTATCAACGGAAAAGTATTAAAAAAAGGCAAAAAAAAAAAAAAAAAAAAAAAGAGGGAGTATTACTATAAATTTATCCCCACTCATTATACTTATTTAATATGTAAGCAAAATATCTTACTTCAGATTCTTTTCTAAGAACTTGGCTCAGATTAATTCACTATACTAACCCCTTTCAATTAACGACGTTTAAATTTCGCCACAATTCCTAATGATCTTTAAATCGACTGCGCCACTGAAACCATCCGTGATGTGAGAACACGAATTCAAAGACGTAATAAAGGAAGCGCCCCTCGTTAAACAATTTATTCCAACGCAAGGCTTGGTTTCATTTTTTTCCTCAAGGATGCGAATGCCAGTCGACCTCTGGGGCTTCTACCAAACAAGTACGACGTCACCGTTATCAATGGCTCTTCACCTATACACCCGTACTGCTGTTCAACTTCAACCCTGACCTGCTCAGAGGATGAAAGTAAACCTTCAAAACCGGAAGAATACACACTCATGGGCGGAAATTGGAAGGGATGACGATACCATCAAACGGATTTGCTTGCTTATGCGTTCCAAGGGAATGTTGATTTTGAGTTTCACTCCGGTTGTTTACCCTGAGAGTTGAGTGTCGGTTTTTTCCCCCATCTTCCCTGCTTTAGAAAGGGAAGAGCGCTTAGAAATGTTTGTTGATATTCGGCGAATACCTCCATTTGATCAATACTCAAGGAAAGTTGGATTCAATTTGTGTGTCCAGAGGCTTAAGAATTCTTATTTATTTAACAAGATAAATTTTTCCTGGGCTCTCGAATGAATCGCAATTATTTCATTATAACACTCATTGGTGTGTATATATCTTAATTTAATTTAAGCAATTTGTTTCCATTTTTTTTATCTTAATTTACCGATTTTAACTTCATTCAAAAATACTGTATTATTTTCTGACCCAATTTTTACTTTTTTTTTATTTAATTGCTTTCAACACATGCTCTATAAAAATGCTTACTTTTGCATTTTCTCACTCTCCCAGTAAAGGATTAAAAATCCTTAAAGCTTAGCACATTCTTTTAAAGATGCCTATATTTCCCTATCCTAAATCGACATGTGTCAAAGAAACCCAATCAAAATCTCATTGTAAAAATTGAAGGGAAAATTTTGGTCCCTTTTGCTTTTTCACTCTTGTATCGTTATGTGGACTGACATCTTTCTTAACAGTTATTCTTGAATATAAATTATGCCTCCTGAGATGGAATAAATAGAGTTTAAAACTTTCAAAACTTCCCTTCTGCCACGCAACTCTTGAAAAATGGGCTGACACATAATAAAATACTTTTTAAAAAAAATTTTAATAGTTATTTTTCCATATTTACTTCATGAAGTTCACTTTGAAACATTTCTTTTTATTAGTGGAGACTTGTATTCTGTAGCTGTGAAAGTGCTGTGACCTAAATTCTGAAGAGCACAATGTTAAGTTATGTTTCTTATTTATGTATCAAAATTGTTATCGTTTTAAAAATTAATTTTGAACAATTTGATTAATTAATTAGTTGACAAAAAACGCAGCATTTTAACTTGGTATTGGGAAAATTTTAAATAGATGTCTTAATGGACTAATCATGAATTTTTAAATGATTTTAATTAAAAACTTTATTCTTGATAATCTTGTGATTAGAGAAGTTTGCACGATATTACGTCAATTTGTCGCGTAATAATATTACTTTGATTGTTCCTCCTTCTTAGATTTAGAAGCCAAATATTTACACGGAATTTTCGAAAATCCTTTCATTTATTTGAAAAATATAGCAATTTAATAAAATTATTTTTTACTTTCAAGGAACCGAAAAGATATAAATTCTGTGAAATCATATTTCATAGATAAAATTTGGATTTCTTAGGGATATTCAAAGTTTAATTAAGAAGATAGCGTTAAAGGTAAAAATTAAATACAGGCTAATACTGTACTGATATAAAATTACTGTCTACTATTTTGATTTGATTAATTTTTTATATTTTTTTTCTCCATGTTTGGATTGAGAATAAATTAACTGCATGTTTTGTACATTTAACGCTGTGCATAGGATATCAAAAATAAATTGACTCCTTTTAAGTTTGTTTGTTTTAGTTTAGTTTAGTTTGTTTGATGTATTCGTGTTCTGCTTTTGAAAAAAAAAACATTAAAAATGGAACAGGAAAATTTATAGATTCCGCTTTAAATATTTGTTGAAATGTAATATGTTATTGTCAGGGTCACTAAATTTTAAATTTATGTTTATTTAAATTCATTCTTTAATTTGTTTTTATATATTTCCTGTATGGCAACCAAAAATATAAAAGTAATTTCTTTGGTTGTTTTTTGTGGATTGGCAACGGGAAAAAAAAAAGAGAGAGGAGAAAAAAGATGGCGATGTGATTGTTTAGAATTGTGTGTGATTTAAAAAGGAAAGTTTTGATGTTGAAAGTTGTGAGTTGAAAGAAATGTTTAATAAAGAAGATTATTTTTTTAAAGCTTGAACTTTATTTGCCTACACGTAAGCCACGACAGTTATTTTGGTTAATTTTATAGTAATAAAAGTGATAGTCTATAAGAAAAAAATTTACGATAAAAAAAAATCTCTTACATGGCCAAAAAACTAAATAATTTTTTTTCGGGGAAGGGGCTACTTTTAAAAAAAAATATTCATAAATATGTTGTTAATAAATTCATTAAATTTGTTACTTGAAATAAAGCAAAAAAGTTATTCAAATTAGCTCTGATTATTCATTCTGATCATAAATTTTCTTACTAGGCTTTCAATTGAATGCCTTCTTTTAAATTAACTCTAACAATGAATGAATCATATTTTGATGTGATAAATAATAGTTGATATGATTGTTTGCGCCAGGCTGATTCGCTGTTAATTACTTCGAATGTTAACAATATTTAAAGCAATTTTTATTTTTACTCCTATAATATCTTTATACCCATATTACTCGTATTATTGCATTTAATGGGGAAATTATTCAGATCATTTTTCAATTATATTTGAATTGAATAGAAAAAGACCAGACTTTGAAACAAAACTCATATTAAAAGGTTTAATATAGTGTGTTACATCTTAAAGGGAAAGTGTGAATAAAAATGAATTATATTAAACTTTCACTGACCAAAAATTTAGCTTATTGTTTTTGATTATTACTTTATTTTATTATTACTTTGTTATTATAATGTGAAAACAGTATCTAATGTACCTATTATTTGCACAAATGATAAATAATATTTGTTGTAAACGACTGCATATTTATCTGATTGATTATTTTGAAGGAAACATTGCTATCATGGCATTTTGTTAGCTCAGAAACAAACCGTACTGAAGAAAATATTCCATCAGAAAATTCAATTATTTAAAAATTTTAATTATCTGAATTCTATTGCTAAAAATAACCAATGCATCTTTTTTCAATAAATAATTTATTATTTTTTTAAAAATTGACTGTGTAATAAAGCAAGAGAATTTGATTCGAAGCACTATGAAAAGGAAGCCAGAACAAAATTATAGCTAATAAGGGAATACAGAAGAAAAAAAGTAAAAATGAAATTGACGATCACAGATTTCAAGTTATAATATCGAAACATTATTTTTCAAGTCATTATTTGATTAATTTAAGTCATTAACCAGTTTCCGGTTTAAAATGTTTTATGCAAACTCTATTTTTGTAAACAAAAACTGTTATTTTCTCATTTCTAAGGTCATAAAACAATTCCATAATGGAATAGGAGTTAAATCCTTCACTGTTTCCCGCTTAAGAATTAATGATGTAATATTTGCATATTGAGGGAAAGAAAAAATACTTTTATCAAAACTATTATTAAATGCGAGTGAAATTTTGTCATATTAATTTTTGATCATATTATAAAAATTAAACTATTTAATTTTCTCCTAAATACGTTACTCCATGAAAATAACAGCTATGATGTCATAGTTCTACATCAACCATTTTAAAAACGCATCTGCTGTCAAAGAAGTACATGTAATTATAATCTAATACTTGTAAAAGTAGAGAAAAAATACATGCGATTAAAAGATGTTGATGAATATTGCCATTTATGCTTTATTCCTTGCCTACGCGATTTCGAACAATTATTTATTTCCTTCAATTATTCAAAACCTCCCAACGAAAACAGGATCATGTTCATACAAGATAGTAAAATCAGTGTAACATAGTTGAGTCTTGTGCCGGAGAGAGAGACAAAAAAAATAGCATATCACTGTTGGCTGTGCGCCAAACTAGATCTGCAACCAAAACTGCCTCGTTAGCACCAAATTCAATTGGAGAAATGTTAGATTTTGATAATCTGCTATTGCATATGGCGAGAATTTTGATATTATCTGGAGCTGCTTCCAGCATGTATATGCTATACTTTATTTATCCATTCTCCTTTTTTAAAAATTTTAATTTTTAATTTGGTCTCATTTTCGTTCGTTGTTCATTGAACTTTTAACTTAGAAAAATAAACTAGCTAGATTAAAAACGCAAAGGTGTGCTTTTCAAATAATGTCCTATTGTTTCATTTCTTGTAATCCTAATGGACGATGAAATATTAGTTGTATCCATGGAATGATTTTCATACCGAGGTTTACGTAAAAATAGGTAATACTACTCACATAATCTGAAAATTCTTTATAGATTACTGCTTTTTTCTTAAATAACGTGCATTAATTTTTGAAACTATTTCAATCAAATTCCAAGTAACCTATAAGAAATGTATCTTTTCATCTGTAATTATAAAAACAAATTATTTTACATGTATAATTTTTAATGTTAAATTCTTATTTTGAAATTATCAAATGCAGACAAGAATATTCCTTCTTTTAAAAAAGTTATTCATCTTTAAAAAAAAGAATTTTTCTGAAATAAAACTTAACAAAATATTTATACCGTAAAGTGATTTATCCGCATCATTGCCTGCTAAAAGCAACGTTTTGGGTCTATAAAACCCTTATATATAAATTCTTCTTATATATCCTAGTCTTGTTTACAAATACTTTTATGTTAAAATATTTTTATTTCATATTTTACTCTTCAGAGAATAATAACTTTCACCGGAGCGTAATGCACCTGACAAATATGAAGAGAAACATTTTTCCAACAATTAAGTTTGCGTGAAAAAATTGTTTTTCAACGTTTCATACACGGTTGGAAAAAATTATTTATAGGTGCATCATTTCTGGTTACTTAAGTGTATACTTTCACTCCTCCTTCAAAACAAATCCTGGATAAAGTATTTTAAAATGCATTTATCGTAATTACTGGATTTTATTTTTCATCTGTTAATAGTTCAAACTCATTTCTTGGCGAAAAGAAATGTTTTGACCTGTCACAGCAAATAAGTTTATCGCACTGAAAGTGTTGAAATTTATAACATCACACACTGAAAATGAGGGTGTGACTTAAAGTAAATGTGATTTCATTTTCGTATGTGCAAGGCTCCGCTATAGTCGGAGGACTTTTCTGAGAGTTTGATGAGAAAATTAGTCTCCAAGAAGGGAAGAGGGGTGTGAAAAGGTGGGCACTAAGGGGTCGGAGTGGGAAGCCGTGAGAGATGAAAGTAAGATAAATCTGATACTATTATCATGTGAGAATATGGTGTAATTTTGGTTTGATGTTTTTTAAAGCATCAAAATGTGTGGTCATCAAATTGACGATTTATCGACATAGTAATCACGAGACTATCAGATTAGGCATGTCTCGATATTTAAAAAAACAATGGTGGTATTTTTTTTCCATCCTAAAATTGGTCGAGCTCTAAAACTTTGTTTGCCAACCAGAAAAAATTGAAAATGAAAGCTTAAAAAATTCTATATTAAGAGAGGGGAGGAAGGGGGAAGTATAGATACTGTGAGAGAAGTCTCATGAATTTTTTTAACCAATTTAAACTGGTTAATGACTTAAATTAATTAAGACATATAATGACTTCAAAATAATAATGTTATATGATAGCTTGAAATTTTCTTGATTTTTAGTGTTCTTATATATGTGCTGCATTTTTTTTACGTCTCATTTGCTAAAATATAAAATACGTAATGCTAGACCTATAGTCGACATTCCTCCTGTCACACATTTCATACATTTATAAAGAAATATATTAATTATAAGAACTCTCTTATAATATGATATTATTTCAGTAATTTTGAAGCATACATGTACTTTTGTTACATACCTTGTATTTACTCAAGGCATTATAATGATTGCTTAAAATTGATGAATACATAATTAATTCAAGTATTCGATCTATTAATGCTTACACTTATTCTGTGCTTCTTTCATAACTTAGATGTAATTCAATGCAGAATATTTTCTCATCATTATATTTGAAATAACAGAATCTATTTAAAAAAAATTCTTTTAATGAATTTTGAAAATCAAATAAATATAAGCATTCTAATCTTTTTATACCATAAATAATCCCAAAAAACCGTAAGTTTTTTTAATAAAACGATTTTATATGAGA